>CAIGRK010227732.1:0-11609 GCA_903798315.1 Fraxinus greggii
AGCACAGCAGTCGGCTTTAATTTAGATCAACTTGTAGCTTGATTGACATGTACAAAAGTGTAAGAAGAGCACCTTGTGGAAGTGGAGCATACCTTGCTAGAGTTGAACCAAACCACATGGCAACAACTACAACAGCAACGATGCTGCTGCTCGTTTTGCCACAAACCCAACTTGCAAATGATAGGAACACTGTAAGCAAAATGCCACCTCTTCCTCCCAATAACCATGCAAATACATAACCCACCTTGTACCCAGTGTCCAATTTCCGGTCAAGCAAAGCCATAAGGCTACTAAACGTGAGAGACAAGTGGGTACCTACTGTCTGCATCAGAAACAGGGAGAGGAAAGCTGATCTAAGCACCTCAACGAAGGAGCCTCTCTCCTCAGCTGTGTTTTCTTCTTCAGATTCCTCGTACACTTCATCATCATCTGTGTGGTATTGTTCCCAATATTTCTCACGTTGCATTTTCCGCCTCAAGTAAACCCACCTATAGATCCTTTGTCCATCCTCATGTTCAGGGTTAAAGGCCCAATTATCCCCTGATGACCTGCCAGCATTTTCTTGATGTTGAAGGGTCCGATCATATTGATTTCTTTTTTTTTCATCAATCAGTATCTGCACAAGATACAGTTTTGATTTCCCGTTACTGTAACAAATTTATAGCTGGTGCTATTGTAAAAAACGTAACAGGGGGGGAAAAAGCAACAGCCAGGTCAACAATGTGAGAGATCATAAACATTGCAATCTTTGCTGGTACCAAAAGTTATTTGGGATTTTCAATGGAGTTTAAAGAAACATAAACCCATGTCACGGTTCACATCATCAGAAATGGAAATAATTAAAAACTCGACCAACATATAGCATATGAAACTTCTTTCCTCATTTTTCTTCCACAAAAGTTTACAGAAATTAGCAAAATTCCAAGATAAACAGCATAATCACAAACTTAATAGTTAAAGCTTCACCGTACAAAATTTTGACAATATATTTATGAATGTTCTATCATATAAAAAGAACATAAACTGAAGCTATTCTAAATCTCCTTCCAATACAATCTACAATAAAATCACCTTGGACGCAACAGCAGTCTGATGGAACATGTCTGAATTCAATGTGCAAAACTTAAATCAACTTTAATCAAATAAAAATAAATAAAATTTAGGGTGGAAAATATTATCGGGTATCTGTTAGTTAGAAAAAATTACATAAATGCTTTCTATGTATTATCCCAAAGAATTAAGTCTATGTTTGACAACAACTATTTGAAAACTCTTTTTTTTAACGTACTCATTTTTAACCACACATTTACATAATAAAATATTCTAGACCCAAAAACTTTTTACCTACTTTTTAACGACACATTCTCCCAAAATCAGTATTCAAAACTTTATTTTCTCCAAGTAATGGTTGTCAAATAGAGGCTCAAGAAGAAGTAAAAGAAAAACAATAAACTAACAGTATTCAGAAATTTTCTAGCCGTGCTTTTCTCAAATGTTATTGATTGAAATAATCTGCCAATGAACTGAGGCTATGTTGCATCATTGCGTGGAAGATTACTTCCATATATTTTGAGAAGGAATAACTACAAATTTATTATAAATTCTTAAATCTCTCGATATTATGGGGGAAGCTAACCTAGACACCTCATTGGAAGAACAATCTTCTCCCAACTGTTAAATCGACAAAGATACCCATTTTCTTGTTTTTTAAGTTTGCACTTTATTTGGAGATTCAATCATTCTCCAAATCTAATATTACAATCCGCAGCACACCCCAGCCACTGCTGCACTGGAGGAATTCCCAATACATCCATATGTCCGCAGCACCCACATTATAGTATTCCACTTGGCATCTTTTCCGGATAAAAAAACAGAGTGATGCAAATGGAACTAATCTTCATTCTCTTCTTCACTGGTGTTGTGCACTGAGAGGATCCTAAAAACACTGGTCGTGAATCTGGTCGAGTTAGACCTCTAAGGCCAAATTTTGTTCCCGCTGGAATAGGTTGGCAATTCCAGGAAACCTTTCCCGTTCTCTTGTTTGGTAAAACTTGGAAATAGTGGTCCCTTGCAAATTAAGTCTTAGAATCTTCATTCCCTTGCCTCAACTATGGAACCCATTCAAGGCAAAGAAGAAACAAAATAAAAAAAGCTCAAGTCTCACCACCTATGTTCAGAATATATGTGGGGATGAACAACAAGAAGGAAAGTTAGTGTTCCCCCTGATCGTGTAGGCTTTTATAGTGAGAGAGAAAGAGCAGGAAACACCACTTGGATGGATTTAACAATCATCTGTGATTGCAGCAAATTTAACTGTTTCAACGTCTTATTTTTATTTTTTTGTCCTTCTAGCGATTCGAAGAGTATAAAAGAAAATAATGCAAAACATCACAATATTACAGATGATACCTGGTTTGTGAATATAACAATCATCACATAACCGGGTAAAAAATTATAAATAACATAAAGAAAAGATCAGAATTGCTCACATCATATGCAAGACGGACGCTCTTGAAAACCTCATCAGCTCCTAATTCCTTGTTAACATCAGGATGATACTGCCATTATAAATCAAGCATAAAAGATATTAGAATAAGCATCATGCAGCATCTCCCTAAGAGTGTGTAAGGTCATATAAACTATTGTGACCATGTGTCAGAAAAAATGCAAGCAAATAATTGATCAAGACTTCTTATTTAGCTACATGGGCACACTGATGCATGTGCAACTAAAGAAAAAATTGCAAACATGATGCAATTACAAAATAAAGAGGAAGCAGATAAATAATCAGAGGCATAGGCACAACAGAATACTGGCATAATGTCCTAACAACATAAAAAAGAATCGATGTGCTTCGCATTATAAACATAAAAATAACATACAACCGGAGAAAAACAATCACTATCGAAATATATCTCACCTTTTTTGCATGTTTTCATTCTCGTGCAGTTGGGAAATTAGAAGGAAAGAGAAAAGACTTGTAATGGATTGAAGAACTTGGGATCAGAAGAAAAGAGAAACCGAGAAGTCTGAAATGTAATGGTTTGAAGAACTTGGAGACCGGAACTGGCATTTATTGGAGATTTGAGGATTGTAGTTGTGAGCATGAAAAGGGGTGATTATTTAGTGACTCGTCGAGAAGTTGAGCTGAGAGAATACAGGTTATGCTGCATGATAGCGCAGTTTTCTAGCAAATTTGTCCTTCCCTTATGTTGAGATGCCCATGCTTTATCCGGAATCATTTGGATGTGGAAGTTATTTTTGGAATTCAAAGATATGATGAGACTTCAAAAATTAGGGTTACACTAGTGCCACTCCTCTAGAATGCTCTCACTTAACGTAGTACAGATGGAGCAAGAATTACGAACAACTCATGAAGTAAAATTCGGAGTAGTAACGTTTTGTTAACAAGTATTGTCACTCAGGAAGCTCCGCGAATACAGATGCCCTTCACTCCCAACCTACTCTACCAACAGTAGAAAGGGGAGAAACAGAACAAAGAAAAATGAGAAAAAAAGGAACTAACGCCACTTATCTGCTAAAAACCTATTTAGATTAAAGAGACATCCCAGTCTTAATTGCAGTGGTTCAAGGAAGATAACTAAATACACTGCTGACTTTGAAATTGCTAGAGATGTATGGCAGATGATTCTTGCTACTTTGTAGAATCAGTGGAAAATGTTTATTATGTTAGGCTAACTTATATGTTTTACAAGGCAACTGGATGAGAAAACCTACAGAAAAATGGGTGGTGATAACAAATCATATATACTGTAAATGCTGTGCCAGGAATAAAAGCGAAGATGTTATAAAAATTAGAGGCTTCGGCTGTAGAGGATGAGAAAACCCAGCTTGGAAACATATTTGTAAAGGTTAGACACTAGTGATGATTTAGGCAGTTTCAGTTTCATTCGTTTGGTATGATATATTCCTTTAGAAAATGTCAAAACCAAGATCCTTTCTTTTCCCTCGAGAAAAAATAAAATAAAAAGAGAACCCTTTCTCTCCCCTCCCTGGCCATTTCATTTCGGGTTAAGATGGAAAAGAGCATTTATCTTTATAAGAACGGTGTGTTCCAAGGTGTAAGTGGGAGAGAAGGGATGTCATAATTGGGGTTTACATGGGGTTTACATGGATTGACAGCATAGGGCACTTTCTGAAATCTAATTTTACATGTCCAGAAAGTAATGTTATGCATGTCAGCCACTCTGGTGTAAATGATAGTATGATTTGGTAATATATTACAAACAATTATATTCAGATCATGCCTCAGATGTTTTCACATTGCATGGAGAGTATCACTATGTTAATGTAGAACCCAAGACACTATATTTCATGCGAGCTGATGCAGACAAGACAAATTTACAAAAACCTCAAGTGAAGAAGATTGATGTAGGGAGATGCAACCACTTTTTCAAAAAGCTATAGCTAATAGGAGAGACACAATCAAACCCTATAACTCAAGCACTTCTTTTGGGCCTTTCCTCGAACGTCCCTTGTGACGTAGGCTCACCATATTGTTCATGTGATGCTCACTGCCTCCATTCTCAATGAGAAATTTGGTTTCATTGATCACAAAAATGTATCTGGCAAAATTTTGTAGTATCCAAACAAAAAACACAAAGGTATACAATTCTCCGTTCATACATACAGTCTCCTAATGCAGTCTTCAGGAGCCTATTTCCCAAGTCCTAACCACCTTCTGATAAAAGATTGATTTTTACAAGTAGGTACATGGAAAATACTTCCTTGACACATACAAATTAAATTGAATTTTATGTGGCTCGGAAGAGAAATGCTCGACCAAAAGAATTAGTAACTATTTTTCAACCTTGGAATCTTACTTGAAAAAGTAAAAAAATGTAAGCACTTGCCCCCAGAGATATTCTCCTTTATGTGATGTTCCTTTCTCGAACTATTATAAGCATTTTATGGTATATTATGTCCAAGTTCAAATCCAACTTCTTTCTCTAAGCAAAAACAATCAACCACAAACTGAAAAGAACGATCAATCGATTATTTATTCCCTTTTCCCAAGTTGAATCGATATCAACAGTGTCACTACTGTAGCCAAAACGTCGAATTGTTCCCGGGGAACAAAACCCATCGCAAATTCAAAATGATGAAAATCCCTTAATGTAAAGGTACCTTGAGAGCAAGAAGACGGTAAGACTTCTTAATGTCTGAGGAGGAAGCATTTGTAGAAACGCCCAGAGTGGTATAGTGATTTTGGAGGCGGTTGATGGTAGCAGACGTCGTGAAGCGACGGCAGCGGCGGCTTGGGAGAGCTCGCCAGGCCCATGGACCAATCAAATTGGAGGCACCACCGCCGTCAAACGAGGTGGGGCCCAAGAGCAGGTAGCCGTAGGACTGCAAATTTGTGGGCATGAGTGAGAGGGGAAGATGGAAGCCGCACCAATCTTTTCCAGCGGTCGGTCACTTAAGAGAAAAGATTTTAGTTAAAAACTCAGGAAATTGCACTTTTTCGTCCCAATCTTTGAGAAACGTAGCAGACCTACCCGAAATATTTGTTTTATCTGGTTTGTACCTCCGACCTTTAAAATATTAGCAGATTTAGCCCCTACAGACAGTTTTGTCTAAAAATATATTAATTTTCTATAAAATGAAGATCATGCTGGATCAGTCGTTCTTACCCTTGAACTTAAATAAAAGAAGCAATGAAAAGCACTCAAAAAGAGAGAGAGAAAAAATTAAAACATTATTTGTATTTTTCTTTTTTTTTTTTGACCTTTTAGCTTTTGCTTTTTTTTTTTTTAGTGTATTTATTTATGTTAAAGGGTAAAATAGTCGTTCATTTATTAGGGTTTATAGATGTTCATCATCTACATGGATAGATGTTAGAGAAAATAGGATATGTGATTTTTTTTGTCGTGGTGAATTATAACAAGAGAAGATNTTCTTTTTTTTTTTTGACCTTTTAGCTTTTGCTTTTTTTTTTTTTAGTGTATTTATTTATGTTAAAGGGTAAAATAGTCGTTCATTTATTAGGGTTTATAGATGTTCATCATCTACATGGATAGATGTTAGAGAAAATAGGATATGTGATTTTTTTTGTCGTGGTGAATTATAACAAGAGAAGATGATATAATTTTACATTGAAATGAACATCTATAAATCTTGCTTGTTCCCGTGTATTTTCCTGCAATTATATTGCTCTTTGTTAGGTTTTTGTTGTTTGATATAATTGGCAAATTCTGTGAATAAAATGACTTAATTGGATAGGTTGTAAAAGTTCAATGAGTAAATATGCAATTAGTTCAAAAATTAATTAGTAGGTCTAGGGTTTCAAGTTTGGAACATGGAAGAAAATAGCGCGAATTTTCGCTGGACTGTCGCCAAAAGTTGGCTCGACTACAAAAGCAGAAACATCGTCGCTAGACTGTCGCCCCACGCTGTCGCTCAACTGTCGCTAAGCCCTCGCTCGAGCAACAGTGCTTTCTGAAAAAATTTTATTTCGCGATTTCAAGGCTTTTTACTCGGCCCATTTGTTACTTGACCTGCATATATATATCAGAACTCACATGCACGGTTTTCTAAATTTGACAGTTGAGAGAAACAGAGCAGAGAGTGAATACATCATATCATATCATTCAACCTTCAATTCTTGTGTGAATTTTTGTGAGAAGAACATCGAAATCTAAATCCAAATACCAAAAACCATTTTTCTTACACATCTGTCAGATGTGCTGAAGATCAAGGAAGGCAACTGGAGTTCCAGTCTGTGAAGAACGAATTGTTCTTCATGATCCACAGGAGATAGATGATTCTACCATGCTAGGGGCTGCTGCAGGATAGCGGAATTTTAGGAGAGTGTTGGTTATTGCAACTAGAATTGGTGCAGGGGAGCACATAATTCAGGAGAACTGTTTAATTGCAGTCAGGAGGTCAGATAGTACGTGTCGTCATTTGGTCTGGTAGACTGTAAGTCTTGAATCATTTATAGTGGACCGACTGGCAAAGTTTCCGAAGTTTTTTCCCAGTTAGGTTTCTCTGTGATAAAATCCAAATACCAAAAATCATTTTTCTTACATATCTGTCAGATATGCTGAAGATCAAGGAAGGCAACTGGAGTTCCAGTCTGTGAAGAACGAATTGTTCTTCATGATCCACGGGAGATAAATGATTCTACCATGCTAGGGGCTACCTGCAGGATAGCGGAATTTCAAGAGAGTGTTTGTTATTGCAACTAGAATTGGTGCAGGGGAGTACAGAATTCAGGAGAGCTGTTTAATTGCAGTCAGGAGGTCAGATAGTATGTGTCGTCATTTGGTCTGGTAGATGGTAAGTCTTGAATCGTTTATAGTGGACTGTCTGGCAAAGTTTCCGAAGTTTTTTCCCAGTTAGGTTTCTCCGTGATCATCTTGGTGTTGATTTACTGCTTTCATTTTGTTTATTGATTGATCATATAAACTGCGGTATTCAAATTTAGAACTAACATAAATTGTATGTTTAATCATCTAGAAAAAAATTAAAAAGTAATTTGTTGCTATTTAATTCGTTAGTATTTTTAAATTTCGCATTATACACCTATTTGCCCCCTCTAGGTGTTGTTAGGGTCGAACTTGCGTTTTTCACTCTTGATGATAAAAAATTAGAGTTTCTAATTTTCAACATGATTTATCTTTGTTCTTGCATGTTTCAACTTCTAATGTACTTGCATGATTAAAAAGTAGAAAATTATTTTAATTTTCCTTGCAAAATTATTTTATTATAAGAATGTGATTGAAAATCAGTTTTAAAGAATAAAGTTGAAACATGAACTTAGATAGGGAGAAAGTTGAAACATGATTAAAAATTACATTACAGTTTCTTGATAAATAGAATTGGTGTTTAATTTTATTTGATACATTGCCTCATAAACAATGCCAAATTATTTGGTTATAATTCGAATTAATTTCGTTTTGAGGAATGCATTTTATCATTCCTTGATATAAACATGACCTTAGATATGAAAAAAGAAGGTGTATTAACACTAAAGTTTAACTCTAAGGCAGTGTTTGATTGGATTTATTCTTCATGTAAAAGGTCCTTTTTCTACCAAAATTCCTATTTTTGGGGTGTTTTATTGAATTTTTTTTCATGACAAATATTTTTCAAATGTTGGTCACGCAAGTAACAATATTTTCCTCAAAAATAAGGAAAACGTTTTATTTAAGGAGTGATATATTTTTATTTTCTAGACAATTCACTCTCACTCACTCTCTCACATCTACCACCCTCTCATCTACCTACAAAAAAAAAAGATAAACAAATATAATATTTTTTATATTGAAAATTAAATCAATCGAAAACATTTAATTAATAATTTTCATGCAAATAAATTCTAGGCAATTGAATTGCCTCGAACTTGTTTTCTTTCCATACTTGTAATCATACTCAGCTTAAATGATTTTGCATGATGATGTTCTTGTTTATGCATAATCTTGAATATTAATTCATTTCTTCCATTATATGCATATTCTGCAGGTCGATTCCAAAACGAAATAGATGAATGATGCGGAGAATGTTTAAAAGAACGAAATTTATTGTCTTCTAAGTGAATTGAAGCATGACACTACAGTAGTTGGGTAAATGTCAAAAACGTAACGCTGTTAATTGCATCTTATCAAGAAGCCATTTTTCGCAATTCTACACATACGAATACAAATACGAGGGTGCATTAGATTCATCAAATCAGTCAGCCAATTGAGAGGGACACGATCATTTATTTTGGATGGTATTGTTGTTAAATCAGTCTCTTTCGACGGCTAATACAATATCTGCATAAGGGAGGGAGAAATCTGATGAATTGAGCTCAAAAAATACTGCTCTCACTTGAATCAACTCATATTTGAAATGTTACGAATCTTTTTATTTAAGTCCAATATTCCAATCTCTTTTTACGCAGTGTTCATTGGAACTAATTTTATAAATAAATTATCATTACACTTTAATAAAGTTTGTTCCTCACAACTATTGCCTTTTGGAGGGTGTTTTAGTGGATAAAATAGTAATATTCTACCCTAATAAGGACACTTTTCCGGGTAGGTAATTAAAGCCACAATCAACAAGTGATTCGCTATTACTTTATTTTATTTTTTAATTTTAAACAAACACAAATTTCGCTACCATATTGCCGCAATACACATTGCACACAAAATGGCACAACACTCTCACAACAAGGTTCAATGTCTATGTTTGCTCGTTCCGTCAAGCACTGCGCACACAAGCAGCTGCCGATCCCAAGCCAACACCCCAAGTTTCCGAACGATGTCAAGAGGGCAACATCTGATCATCGCACATTGGCAAGTACCCGATGCTGACAAAATGGCACGAACATATGCCTAAATTCACCAAATACCATTTCTGGTAGTAAGTCTCACTCTTGTATGATGAATACATAACACTCAATATGTTTTCATACACAGCACTACGAACAAATATTAACATTTTATACTCCGGGATGGCCTTATTATTGAAGAGATAAGTAATGCTGATAAAAACAGTAATTCTGCCCTGTTTCAATGAGCCTCATGGTATCCACCAAAGGTAACATGTGCACTAGTGAGGGGAACTCCTCTAACAGCTGATATTGCTTCGTTTAGCTTACTTGCGTGGTGGACGACTTGCTTGATCCTCTGTTACCACAAAAGATCGTGTTATTAATCCTTTTTAATCAAGTAAAGAGATTTCAAATGCATGATCTAACATTCTTGAAATCGTTCAGTTGATAAAACTGAATTGAGGTACATACCTTGTCATTTGAATAGATTTGAAACTGTAGCTTCTGATTCTGCTGTTTACTCTTTTGGTGACTCCCAAAGATGATGATGGAGACAGTGGCGGCCGCAACTCCGAAGGAGCAAATAGCACCAATTCCAGTTAAACTCCATTTCCATATATTTAATCCCCAATTATTTTCCTCCATATCCATCTCTGAATCACCTTTCACTTTTGATGCACAACTCTTGCTGTCCAAAGCGTCCACCTTACAAGCCTCTCCATTTTCTTCAAACTGATAAAAGCCTGTACCATCAATCTGAGGCATGATTCCACTTCTACTAGACTTGGTTGACTCCACTTTCATGTCGACAAATTCAGGCTCCTTCATTTTCTTGAAGAAAACTTGGGAAACCGGGTCTTCATCAGCTTCAGAAGCCGATCCGGTATTAAAAGGTTTGATCTTCTCCGGTGAAACTGACGGCGTGAACTTAATCTCAGCCGGGACTTGCTTAGGTATCTCCTGATCACACGGCTTGAGCTTGAGAATGGTTGGTTCTAAGTGGATTGGAACTGGTAAAAGTTGATTGGTTGTTGTTTCGACGAATTGTGGACTAGATTTAGGTGGACAGACAAAGTAATTCGTCTCAAGAACACTAGTTAGAACACTACTATGCTTCCTAGAGTGGATTTTCTTCCCTCCATAATCATGGATTTCGAGAAATCCATCATCAGGGAGAAGTTCCCACTCTTCAAGATCCATTTCGTTTAAGGATTTCATTGAAGAAATAATGAATGATAGAGGGCTCAAAAGGGTATGAATCTTGGTGGTGTTAAAAGGTGGCCCTCATGGAGTGTAGTGTGGAACCCGATTGAGATTAGGCCACACCCCCTTCTTCATGTCTTGTTGCACTTGGAGTGCTGATGGTGAATCAGCTTTTTGGAGGAAAATAATGAAATCTTATCCTCCATAAGCATACGACTTGAAAACGGTCCATATGTCCCACCAAGGAAAACCCTCTCTTTATTGATTGGATTGGCCTGCTGCTTACTTTATTTTACAAATTTCTATTGATTTGTTGAAGGTTACTTTGTATAATAAAGAAAAAGTCATCGGTACACCGTAAAGAGGAGATTCTTATTTTAGTCTCTCTCTTAAATAAATATATCGGTTGCTTGGTAAGTTGGAGAGGAATGATATTGATAGGGAAGTGGACCACAAGGAACAAAAGACCAAAAATATGCTATTAAAAATCAACAATCCTGTCCATTGTTTGGTATCTCAATTGATTATTATATCGTCGGATCGAGCAAATTAGTAAACGGTTTTTTTAGACACGCAAGACATAATTATACAAGACGGGTAGTCTTAAAAATATGCACATGAAATTTTGCACCATTTTATCTTCCCCCAAATATGCATACTAAAATAGAAAGATTTAAATCCTATTTGATGGCCATTATTTGACAAAAAATAAAGTTTTGAATTGTGAATTTCTAGAGAATGTAACAAAAAATAAAGTTTTGAATTGTGATTTTCTAGAGAATGTATGATTAAAATGTAGGAAAAATTTTGAATTTATGTAGAATGATTTATTTGGAATGTTTTTTAAAAATGAGTAAAAAAAAAAAGAGTTCAAGAGCAAAAGACATCAAACAAGGGCTTACTTGAACAACTAAGAGCATCTCCAAGAGACTTTCTATTTCTAAAAGACATATTCTATTATTTAGAGAGTATCTATAAATTTAAAGAGTTTAAATTTTGAAATACTCCAACAAGCTCTTTATATTTAACACTAAATTTTACAACGTCCAAAAAAAATTTATTATTTTTCTTTATCTTTTATTTTAACTAACTTTTCTTTAGATTATTTTACTGCTTTCCTACA
>CAIGRK010227794.1:0-10887 GCA_903798315.1 Fraxinus greggii
TCCACTATGAAAATAATGGGATACACATATATCCCCTTCTAGAACACACTCCAGAGACTACCAATACATCAAGAACACATATAATTATTGGATATCAACAACAAACACATATACGCAATCGATATTTACCCAACTTCTATGCCCATCCCCTTTTACGCTCTCGCATAACCAACAAACACAGATACGCAATCGATATTTACCTACATATACACCCTCTTATATACATTACGCAGAAGTGTCCAGAGATGTGGCGGTGCGTGTCGCGTCGCCTCCGCATTCCGTCGAAGAAATCTACCGACGGCGACTCCGTCCGCCGCCTCTTTTCAACTCAATCCGTAAGATCCCCCCATTTTCAATTTTAACTTATAATCAGCTTACTTCTCTATTGAAGGGGATTTTTTTTTTCTTGTTGCGAAAATGGATATGAATCTTGGGTCCTTTAACTTGCTTCTGTTCTAATATTGTGATTCGAGTCTTTTGTGGATTTGGGTTTTCTAAATGGGTTGCAGGGTTAGGATAGCTAATTAGCTTGTTTACTGTTGTAATTTTTTAATACTTGCTTGTAGATTGTGATGTATTACTGGTTTGAAGTAGTATATGTTTATTTATTTCATTCTTATTTGGAATTTATTTGTTTGTTATGAACAGAATGTTGGAGGGTCATCATACACAGTGGTGGATCATACCTATGATGCTGTAGTGGTGGGCGCAGGCGGTGCAGGCCTGAGAGCGGCAATTGGGTTGTCCGAGCATGGATTCAATACAGCTTGCATCACCAAACTCTTTCCTACTCGGTCCCACACTGTTGCAGCTCAGGTGCGGTAATTCTAGTTCTTTGTATACAACTAGTGTTTCCTATTTAAATTAAGACTTTATCTTGGGGATACACGCCTTATTTTTAACTCGTCTGCAAATGTTTCACTTGGCAAATTTTGTTATGTATTTCTACTGCTAAAAGTCTTGAAGGATTATTGTTTTTATATCTATTTATATGGAGTTGGATGTTATCACATATATATAACTTCGGTTGTCCTACATGTATATAATGGTTTACGTATACATTCGGGTCGGAGACAGGGCGGGTACGGGTAACGGGTGCCCCGCCCCACCCTGCCTCGTTTAATTTTTTTTTTTTTAATTCAATACTCTAAAGGGAAAATTTCAAAAAATTTCATTCGTTCTAATAGAAAATGATAATTGAGATTATTTAAAAAATATGACAAACAATAAAAACCTTAGTTTACCAAATATATTTGAATAATTTAACTTTTAAAAATAAATAAAAAATATATTATTGTCTCACTCTATGAATAGGGGCAATAAAATGAATTATCAAAAATTTATAAAAAAAAAAAATTAAACGGGGTGACATCGTCCCGCCCCGCCTTAAACAGATAACGGGGTAGGAAATTGACTGGCAGGGTGGGGGGCGGGGGAAGTTGCCCCGACCTGGCCGTTGCCATCCCTATGATTACGTCAGAATTTCTTAAACCCAAAAAAATAAAAAAAATGAACTTTCCACTTTCTTCTTGACACTTCATCTTATATAAACTATCATGTAACTCCTTATATACAAGTAGCATTAATCATATAAATTTTGGTTTCTTATTATTCCTGCACTTCCATATTGATCCATAGATTATGATTCACATTTGTTTCTATTTTCCTATCTAGTTGGATGCTATCATTAAGTGGTTATTCATTGTCTTCTTGGCATTGCTTTACATTTTCTGAGGCTTGTGGAATAATTTTATTAGTTGACAGAAAAGGAAAAAGGAAAGGATTATTTGCTTTACTTTGTTTTATCATTTTTGTATAGTCGGTTTGTTCGAGATCCTAAATAATTGAAACCGATTCTATTTACACCTTCTCTAGAGTATTTTCACTTTTCCATGTTTTTCATCCATGGATAATACCAATTTTTAGTATTGTTATCTTGTTGTAGAAATCAAAGATCTAATTTCAAAATTTTGAGTAATTTCCCAGGTGCAATTTTTCAGATTTGCCATTGCTACATATTCAAAGAACTTATTTCTAGCACAGACGACCACTTTTTACTATTCCCGTTAGCAGTAGAAATCAACTTTTTAACTTTTTCTCTGTTTTTGGGTGGCTTGAAATGTACCAGACCATTATTTGTCTCTCTAATTCTCATTCTATTATGTATTTGAGGGGTTCCAATGTTTGGTTATTACTTATAAGTTGTGGCTCAAGAAATGGATGACAATATCTGTTATCCTTGTTTATTAACTTGACAAAGTTCTGTTATCTAATGTCCAATGCAAGACGAAAATGTTAGTCCAATGTTCAATATGCGTCTAACCTCATCTCTGTAACTTCTAATTAGGGTGGAATAAATGCTGCATTAGGAAATATGACTGAAGATGATTGGAGGTGGCACATGTATGATACAGTCAAAGGAAGTGATTGGCTAGGTAAGTGCTTGTGAAATACGATTTGTCTTCCTTTTGCGGTTCTAAGGCAAAAGCTTTCTTCTAGTTGTCTTCGAAAGAAATTTTTACTTTACAATTTTCATATTTTTTTTCCAACTTAGACATTGGGTAGCATGGACATGGGCTAGATTATGATCTGAGTCAGTCTGAATTGGAATTAGATTATGAAGATCTCAAAGTACATGGATCCTATTGGGTAATATAGGCAGATTGAAGTTACTCTAGATTCCTGTCCAATTGAAGGTGAATTACATGATATGTATATTTGTATGTCTATGGACGCAATTAGTAATTTCCTTGTATATGCATTTACATTGTACAAATTTGTACATTGAAACTTGCTGTTCTTTCTTGATTTCAATGTTACTTGCACTTTCATATGCACTCAAAATATTAAAATTCTGGTCAAGTATCACTGATTTTATTGACTTTTGATCTGGGTCTCTACATATGTCCAATGTGGCTGAGCTGTTGACGACTGTACACTTCAATAAGATTTTATGCTTTTTGTCTTTGCTTACTCTTGAGAAAAAAATTTGAATTTTCACTGTCGAACCACTTTATTTAAAATCCGTTAGATTGGACCACATATATATTATTTAAGTATTGTCTCCAACATGCTTCCTCACATTGAGGCTGGATTTATTTTTCCCATTAAAGTCTAATACATGCACAATTTATTTAAATGGGCAGTGGCGAGACTTGAACTCATGAAATTTACATAATACTACATTGAACCACTTTATTTAGAAGCATAAGGTGTTAGATATAGCCACATATATATATCTTTAAAATACTATCTTCAACACCCACAAAATTAGGCCTTCACATATTTGTACTTCTATTTGTTGTAGAATTCCAGTAGTTTGAAATCTTTGGGGTCTGGTATCGTTCTTTTATTTACTCACCAGTCTTTACCACAATTCCTTGTATATCTAAGTAGAGGACCCAAGGTAAGTAAAAAAGGGGCGAAATTATCTTTTACAACTGGCATTATGTTCCCAACAGGAGATCAGGACGCCATTCAGTACATGTGTAGGGAAGCACCAAAAGCAGTTATAGAGCTTGAAAATTATGGGCTACCATTCTCCAGGACTGAAGATGGGAAGATTTATCAACGTGCATTTGGTGGTCAAAGCCTAAACTTTGGAAAAGGTATCAAGATGTTTGTCATTGGAAAAATAGTATAGGATTTCAACGTGACTTATTTGATTCGTACAACCTCTATTTCTTGTAGGTGGACAAGCATATCGTTGTGCATGTGCTGCAGATCGAACTGGGCATGCTTTGCTGCATACACTTTACGGCCAGGCTATGAAACACAATACACAATTTTTTGTGGAATACTTTGCCTTGGATTTACTTATGGGTAAAGATGGTATGGTATCCTAACTTCCTTCCAAGTACATTGGGAGTCTGTTCGATCACTTTTTAATAGTAATATTCCCTTTTTTTTTTCCCTCCCCACAGGAAGATTATTGGATCTCTCTCTAAATCTTGTGATAAAATTAATCTAAGTAATTCATTCTATGAATCATGTAGTCTGTAAAATGTTTGGCCAGGAAAAATGTATCTGCAGATAAGTAAAATGGGGAGAAAGACCTAAAATACATTAGGTTAAACTGAAATTTGCAAAGTTAAGAACATAATCTTCAAATTCAACACTGTTATTCTATTATTTACAATTAAATGTGGTCCTTTATAATGCAAAAATATTCTGGGAGCACAGAACAGATGCTTGAAAGGCGGATTAATATCTATTTGAATACACGTCACTAATATACTTGAAACTTATTGAACAGGTAAAAAAAACTTTGACATGTATTGTGCACCTGCAAATGGATAAACATGGACACACATGTAAATTGGTTACTCATTTTTTGTTTTCTGATATCAGGTAGCTGTCAAGGTGTAATTGCCTTGAATATGGAGGATGGGACATTACATAGGTTCTGTGCTGCCTCAACAATTCTAGCTACAGGGGTAACCATTGATTCTTGAAGCATGTTTTAGACTTGAACATTTCATGTAAAGTGCTTCTTTTGGTTTTTATCACCTGAAAAGCTACTTATTCTTTTGCTGCTTATGCCAGGGTTATGGTAGGGCATACTTCTCTGCTACCTCTGCTCACACTTGCACCGGAGATGGAAATGCTATGGTTGCTCGAGCTGGGCTGCCACTCGAGGTGTGTTTATTGTTGTATTTATATTTTCAAATAAGGAGTATTGGGGATGGAGAATCTATTTTTAAAGTGAGTTTCATAAACAGGTGCTATGTTAATGTCACCAACCATTAATGCTATGACTTTCTTTTTACAGGATCTGGAGTTTGTCCAGTTTCATCCAACTGGCATATATGGTGCAGGCTGTCTCATTACTGAAGGTATGTGCCTATCTATCTCGGTTCGATCTATATGAAACCTACTGCTCTTACATTACTTATTAACAGATGCTGTGATTTCCAATGTTTGTTTTTCCATGTTCAGGGTCCAGGGGTGAAGGTGGTATTCTTAGGAATAGTGAAGGTGAAAGATTCATGGAACGTTATGCCCCAACAGCTAAGGATCTTGCGTCAAGAGACGTTGTTTCGAGATCTATGACAATGGAGATCCGAGAAGGGCGTGGTGTAGGTATGACTGCATTCACAATCTTTTGTGTACGGTAAAGTTTGGTTTATCTGAATATATTAAATTCTGGGATCCAAAAAGTCACTCCCACATGTCTAATGTGAGCTGTTTTGGGAGAAAAGAGCAGAGGGCTTTCAAAATGTAGAAATCCTTCCTGGAGAACTAGGAGTATCTTATTCTCCTTTTAAATTGAAACAATCAGTCCATTCCGAGTTCTTTTGGACTTGGATGGACTTTTTGATACTTCTTTCAATCTTTTTAACCTGTTTTATGCAGGCTTTTATTCTTTCCTGTAATAACTAATTTTGATTTTTCAAAGAAAAGAAAATAAATTTACTTCCACATAATCTTATTGTCGCAGTATCTCCAGAACATGGTGATGGTTTCCCTAAGTTTCAAATCTCTACTCATTATAATTTAAGAATTCAGTATCTTGTTAAATCATTCTTGTCATAGTAATAGATCTTGTGAAATCTTAAGTCAGCATTTGCCTTGAGCTTAAATGTGTTCATTTATATTTTATAGAAGTGAAAGATGCATGATATCGGGTGGTTGTTTGTTCAGAATTAATGTTAAATATGTATGGTTGGTAGCTTAGAGAAATGAATAAACATCGATTGGAGAACAGTATGTGGCAGCTAGTGGAGTTCATAGGATTTATTGTTACCACTTATACATAATGTGACGGGTTATTCTTATCTCCCAACAGGACCATTGAAAGATCATATCTATCTTCACTTAAATCACTTACCTCCTGAAGTTCTCAAGGAGAGACTTCCTGGTATATCTGAAACTGCTGCTATTTTTGCCGGTGTCGATGTTACAAAAGAACCAATCCCTGTTTTACCTACTGTCCATTATAACATGGGTGGAATCCCCACAAATCACCATGGAGAGGTACAAATTCACACTGAAATTTTTACTCTTGATCAAATAATATAGAACTCTTCTCCTTAAATAATGTTTGCTGTGCAGGTAGTTACCATCAAAGGTGATGATCCTGATGCAGTGACTCCTGGACTCTTAGCTGCTGGGGAAGCTGCCTGTGCATCTGTTCATGGCGCTAATCGACTTGGTGCAAATTCCCTTCTTGATATTGTTGTGTTTGGACGTGCTTGTGCAAACAGGGTTGCTGAGATCCGTAGACCAGGTAAATAGAAGTTCGTTTATTTTTAGGGATTTGGTGCCTCATGGGCAATGTATAACAAGTTTGAGATGTCTTGCACTCATGCAGGAGAGAGTCAAAAACCGCTTGAAAAGGATGCTGGAGAGAGGACTATTGCATGGTTGGACAAGCTTAGGAATTCAAATGGTTCCCTTCCCACCTCAAATATCCGGTTGAACATGCAACGGATTATGCAAAGCAATGCTGCTGTGTTTCGCACTCAGGAAACGTTAGAAGAAGGTATGCAATAGAGATCTCCCTTTTCCAGTTTGTAGTATAAGAGATGAACTAGATACTGAGGTGGATATCCTTCATTTTCTTGCTGAACTGGGCTGCATCTACACGGACAAGTTTGCAGTAACTGCTTTTGAAACAGGCTTACTATTTTGACTTCATTGATCACAATAAATCCTATACCTCACTGATTCGTTATTTTTTTTCTTGAAGGTTGTCAGTTGATTGATAAAGCATGGGAGAGCTTCCATGATGTCAAGTTGAAGGACAGAAGCTTGATATGGTATATATGTTTAATAGGATTATTAGCATTGAAAGTCGTATACTGAAGTCCCTAATTTTTCGTTGCTTATTTTCCCTAGTGTGGAATATTCAATTAATGCGTGTATAACCAGGAATTCGGACTTGAGTTAGAAAACTTTTAATAGACTATATGTTCACAGGAACTCAGATTTGATAGAGACCATTGAGTTGGAAAACCTTTTAATCAATGCATGTATCACCATGCACTCTGCTGAAGCGAGGAAGGAAAGTAGAGGAGCCCATGCGCGTGAAGATTTTACGGTTAGTTCTAAACCCTTAAATGCTAATTTATTTTTCATTTTTCTCTTTAGCCTGACACAACTGAATCAAATTTTGTTCTGTTTGCAGAAAAGAGATGATGAGAACTGGATGAAACACACTTTGGGGTAAGTTTTTTCCCTCAGTTTCTTGTTTGTGTATTATTAAGCGATCCAAGGACTGTGTCAACCAAAAGTTTATGGTTTTACAATGAATCATGTAAGTCGTGTCAGGGCCTGGTGAAACATGATGCATATACGATGCTACAATAAACTATTTCTTTGTCACTGTGGAACCTAGGTTTAGCCATGCATGCGGTTATTATTCTTCTGCACTAGCCAGTCCACATGTCCATGTCACACACATCTGATGTAGGGTAACAGACTGATGGTTCTCGCTCATCTCATTAAGATTTATCGAGCCTTGATTTCCAACAGGATTTGATGCAGTTTGTGCTTTTAAACTTGAAGGCACACTGTAGTGCTTGCTTTTGATGTAGACAAACCAAAACCCTTTTTCAAGCTTCTTAACTCAGGTTTTCTGTATCATTCAATGTTGTTGATACATTGGAATATTTCCTGCAGTAATTTCACCCTACTTTTTTCATCTTGAACTACCTGCATAACTTGAAGTCATAATAAAACTGAGTGCTGTTATTATTGACGAGTCTGTAGTGTTTGCTTTTGATGTGGACAAACCCATTTTTCAAGCTTCATAACTCAAGTTTTCTGTATTGTTCAATGTTGATACATTGGAATATTTCCGGCAGCATGTTCATGTTAATTTGTGTATTTCACCTTACTTTTGTCATCTTGAACTCCCTGCATAACTTGAAGTCATAAACTTGTGACACTGATTGCTGATATTATTGATGAGTCGATAATGTTGAAGCCCAGTTTGTTGATAAAGCTCCTATTGTCATCTGCAGATATTGGGAGAATGAAAAAGTTAGGCTTGCTTACAGGGCAGTTCATATGAACACGCTGGATGATGAAATTGAGTCATTTCCACCAAAGGCCCGAGTATATTGATCCGTTTGCTCACCAGGGAAAACTTGCTGGCTCAAGAAATTGATTTTTCTATTAATGTTAAAGGTCAGAATAAATTAATTTGAATTGCACAATTTTGATAATATAATTGTTGCATTCATCAATGATGATCTGTTAAAAACCCGAAGTGTGGATAGATCTCAGATCAAAACTTGGTCTCCTCTGTTGTCATTAGTGAATTAATTTCATCAAAAGCCTTCTATGATATTTTGTTTTTTATTGAAGGTGTCACTTGTTATCTGTCTCAGGGGCCTCGGAAGTTCTGTTTTATGTTGCTGTAGGGAAAATAGAACATACTTGGTTGCTTATGTTCACAATGGCGTGGTGTAAGTTTCTCCATTGCTGTGGTTATTTCGTTTGCTTTGTTAGAGTATCAAGGGGAAGTTTGCAATCTTTTGACAACTTGGATCAGATCTTGTAACAGGAGCTTAATTGGTCTTTTTATTCTTGGAAAAATAATCAATCCGCAGGAGGATTTGGAAATTTTAAGACTGGCCCTGTAGAAAAATAATCGATTTCTCTGGAATATGATATTCTTCACGCAACCTTGCTTCATTGCCAGAAAATATTACTATTTTGATTGACATAATGACACATGGCAATATGTTATTGGCCAGATTAAAAAAAATAGTTTTTCCATTAATCATTCACTCAGGGCCGGTCCTATGATTTTCGGGGTTAGAGGCGAACTTCCAAAATTGGGCCCCTCAAAATTGACGTAAATGTAAAATTCAACAGTGTATTATGCACCGTATTGCTAACTTAAAATTGAGCAGTAGAACAACAAACAAATATAAAGAACAAATGATTTATATTATAAAGTAATAAAATTGACAAGAGTTCAAATAATTAGTTAAGTACTATTGGCTTAGATTATATCTGGTTAGCCTAAAAAATAATTATACAATATCTCAATTATCTCACAATTAAAATTTTCAATACAGTTACTATGTGCTCTACAAGCTACAATAATCATTCATATGAACTGATCAGGCCACTATTATATAAGTCGACAAGATTTCAAACATTTTCAATATCAAGTTAGAGCAAGCCATTGCTTGAGAAGTAGAATTTCGGCGAAAATTATGGAATCGCACTCTTGAGAATTCCACTGACACATATCACAAGCCTGATATTGAAATTGGACACGGAGGACTGAAGTCAAATAATCGTCTAATACGGAGGCCTGAATTCAAACGTATATAAGCACACAAACATGCTCCATATGTTTTTTTCCTAAAAAGTTTGTTTTTCTATTTTACGATCTAACATCCTATAAAGTATTTTTCTCCAATTATCTTCGTCCGTAAGTCATATGATGCATTCTAAGTGTATAAGCGATTATCAGGAATGGAATGGCCTTTGAATTTTTTTGATGAGACCAATAATACGGCTTCTTTATTAGGTAAAAGTTTAAATGTATGAAATGATAAGCAATTATCTGCAAGAGAGCTAAGTAATACTTTCTTATTAATTCATCCCGAGCTGTATTTTAAGGGCGAAGGCACATGTGAGGCATTTAAATAATGGGGCATATGCTCTACAACCACAAATTTTTTATTTCGACTATTTTTGCAAATTATAAAATGTATTTTACAATTAAATAACATACATAAATTTACATAAACGTGGAGCTGACAAATGCAATGGAAGGGCCTCTGAAGGATAAATTCCTTTGCAATAATACCATCCGACTGAGGTCTTCTATCTTTAACATCTAAGATTGAATTATTATTATGTACTACTATAATATTCGACTCTCTTCATTTGGCATCCCAGTTTACCAATTTAGTAACCTTATAGAGTTATAGTATTATTATGTATTACTATAATATTCGTCTCTCTTCATTTGGCATCCCAGTTTACCAATTTAGTAACCTTATAGAGTTATAGTCTTACTCGAGCTTCAAACCTAGGTGTCCATTTCAAGTTTTCAAAATTTATTTTATCTAATTAAAAGGACTGGAGCTCTGTGCTTACAAATAGTTTGTTACAAATATAAATTGAATAAATCTTTGATAAATTTCAATTATTTATCTGAGTATTAAAACCTGGTTTGAATGGAGTCTAGAGACAATTCCAATTGGCTATGAAACTAGTGGAAGTACCACTATACCAGGCTACCAGCAGACACACACACCGCCGACCAGTCGACGGTTGACCTCGAAGAGTGACTCGCAGTCGTTGTTCGCGCAGCTAGGTTTCTTTTGAAAAATGGACCGCAAGATTTGTGAAAGAGTAATGCCTAAGAAGTAAGAAGGGAGGGAAAGGAAGGAAGGAAGACAGGGTGGAGAGATCAGCGTCGACGGTGTCGCGACGGTTTACAGTTGGACTTGGAGTTGAAATGAAAGGGGGAGATACTCAGTGAATGATTCGTTTACCATTTAATAAAAAAATTAATTAATTGGGCCAAAATTCAAGCCCTCTGGTTTTGGGCCGGACCCAAAAAAAGTTTGGGCCAAAAAATGAGACCCCTCCAGTTTTGGGCCTGAGGCGTGGGCCTTATACCCCTCGCCTCAAGGCCGGCCTTGCATTCACTGCTACCAATGTATACGTCATCCAAGGTGTTAAATTCATATGGCAAGAAAACATTACTCTTCTTTACGTTCAGCGTATTGAATTTTGCCAAACTTGCTTTTAGGGGTGTCAAAGGGATCCAGAAAGGCTGGTCTAGCCTTCCTATTATGTACATTACTATAAAAAAGAAGAAATTAAATAAATACGTTGAAGATAAATTAAATTTTAATAATCGTATTAATTATGCCCTATTAAAAGTATGAAGACATTAATTTGGAAGTT
>CAIGRK010227849.1:0-11196 GCA_903798315.1 Fraxinus greggii
CAGGGCTGAAACAGCACAGACTCCGTTGGTGCTACAACACCAATCTAGGTCACGTTGGGTCATAGGGTTAATGAAAAATATAATAAAGTTATGCGTTTAATGATGAATAATTCTATTTAGCATCAATGGTATTAGAGAACCAGTTTTAGGTGGCAGCATACCATAGTTCATATTAAATGGGCCATAATTTATTATATTTAATTGAAACTATAATTTAATATCATCAGTGTTTTCACCTAGATTAATGGTGTTAAACACTTATGGTGCTGAATAGCATTGCTCTTTCAAAATATAAGAAGTTGGTAAATGAGGATATTTTAATCCATGCACTACATCGTGAAAATCCTCGAGGAGGAGGGCCGTCTTGACCCCATCCTTTTGCCACCCTATTTTATAACGGCCAAACTGATGACTTTTGTAAATTGGGACCAAAAGGTTTGAGATTTATGTAAAGGTTTTAAAGGTTGGGGGACCCAAATGCTCAGTCGTGTAAAGGTTGGAGACTCAGGTTTGACTTTAGCGTTATTTAAAGCAACCGGCCAGGTTCACTGCAATACAGACCATCCTCAAGACTTGAACCATTCATTCAAGAACTTGAGACTGAAAAAAATGCTTCGCCTACCAACAAACTAACGTGACGCATATTGCATGGCTACTATCAGCTCTCATAAATTACTGCCATAAAAGCTTTTCTCGACTGTCCAGCATACGAAATTTAGTGTGAATCTGATTTATATTGCCATTAAATGATACCCAACAAACTCCTTCCCCTCCACTTTGTTAATCCCTCATTTAAAACCATGTCCAGTTCAGTATAAAACCCTTCATTAGCCCACTTAATTTGTTCATTGAGACAAAAAATCAAAATAAAGAAACAAAGAAACAAAGAGACAAACAGATGGAATGTGTGCACTTACGATGGCTGTTTCTGGCCAAGTGTTTTATGTTAACCATCACTGTTGCAGCAAAAGTTCCAGCCATTATTGTGTTTGGAGATTCATCAGTTGATGCTGGAAACAATAACCAGATTTCGACTGTATTGAAGAGCAATTTTAGGCCGTATGGTAGAGATTTCTTTGGTGGGAGACCCACAGGGAGATTCTCCAATGGCCGTATTCCTCCGGATTTTATTTCTGAGGGATTTGGGCTTAGGCCATTTGTGCCTGCCTATTTAGATCCAATGTACAATATTTCAGATTTTGCTGCTGGTGTTTGCTTTGCTTCTGCTGGTACTGGTTATGACAACTCAACTTCTGATGTACTTGTAAGTCTCCGGTTTTCATTTTAGTTTGCTACTTATTTTAGCATTAATTTTCTTCACACATGTAGCCGATTTTAAGCGGCTTGAGAAAAAAGGAAACGTTATGCTAGGTCGTTAGTATGGATTTCAAATCAGGATAGGTTAATTCGTAACGATTCATGTCTTGAGATTTGACAAAGTTTTGCTTTTACTGTCAACCTATCGCAACCCTTCTTGTTCACCCGTGCTAAAGATTGTCAACCCACCGTAATTATCCTCCTTTAACTGCCTTGAGGCTATATACTTACCTTAACCCCTTCTCGTTTACCGGGCCTTAACCCCTTCTCGTTTACTGGGCTTTCTGATTAGCTACGAAAACATAGACAGAAATGGATCGCAGTATTATGTAGTCGATCTCAAATTTATTATTGTTTGAATTGCAGAATGTTTTACCAGTTTGGAAGGAAGTGGAGTACTACAAGGACTATCAGAAAAAGCTCAGAGCTCATGTGGGTGAAGAAAAGGCAAAGTTCATTGTCAGTGAGGCCTTATATTTGATTAGCATGGGAACAAATGACTTTCTAGAAAATTATTATACACTTCCAAATAGACAATCCCAGTACAGCGTGGATCAGTACCAGGTTTTCCTCATAGGAATTGCAGAACAATTTATAAAGGAAATATATGGTTTAGGAGCAAGAAAAATGTCATTAACAGGTTTACCTCCAATGGGGTGTCTGCCATTGGAGAGGACAACAAATTTCTTCAATGGATATGGAGAGGGATGCAACGATGAATACAACACAGTGGCACTGCATTTCAATCAGAAATTGAGTGGTTTAGTGCAGAAGTTGAACAAAGAATTGCCCGGCATTAGAGTGGTTTTATCAGATCCTTACAATGTTTTCGTGCAAATCGTCGAGAAACCTTCATTATTTGGTAAGTTTTTCTGTCTTATTTTGTATCGAGTAATGCTATTCAAGTGCAGTAGAAAACCTCAATGATTAATTGTTCGATGCATCAAAAATGCGTCCAAACCGCACATTTAAGAACATCTTCAAGAAACTCTCTAAATACAAGATGCTCTATATTTTAGAGAGTTAATACTTAAAAATAAGTATCAAGATACTCTTTATTCTAACTTTTTAAAATAGCTATTTTTACTTTATAATTATTGCACTTAATAAGCTATAAATTTCAATACTCTGTTTATTAAATTATTCAAATCTTATTTGAATTGATTGGTAATTGACATATTAAACAACATGCCAAATAGAATATGTGGAGAATTCAATATACGTTTTTTTTATCAAAATAGCAATGAAGAGTTAGAGCCGATAGCATTTTTGGAGTGTATAAAAATTTCACTATCTAAATTCGAAGATTTTCTTTATTAATTGATAATATCTTGGAGATAATATAACATTGCAAAATAACATTATATAAGATGCTCTTTATAAATAGATTCTCTTAAAGATACTCTAACATCGTTAAATAGCTATTTCTTTTGCATAGAACTAGCATAGTTGGCATACGGCAGTGGACTCCACTGATTAATTGTTTGTGCATCAAAAACTGTATCTCAATTGTCGCCTAGATTAGTGTTAAACATCGATGGTACTATACACCATTATTCATTTGCATATGGCACCATTCTAAGTGACAGTGGATCCCATGGATTAATTGTACAAAATACAATGTATCAAAAAACGCATCCCAACTGCCACCTATGCTGGTGTTAAACATCATTAGTGTTACGTGACATTTTCTTTTTTGAGTAAAACAACAACAAAATAGCATGTTTGCAAATGTTAAAAATAGGTAAAACTTACTTTTAAGTGTCTTTTTGTTTCGATCTAGATAAGTTGATTTTTTCTTACCTTTAAAAAGTAAAGAAAAAGCTATTTGCTTCTAAAATAACTTTACATTAATGCCAAAATAATTAACTTCTCATTTTTATCAACAAAAAAATATTTATTTTAAATTGATTCATTTACTATAATTGAACTTTTGAGCTTAGCCAAATATGCTCTAAGTTTTGGTCCCAATAAATTTGGAGTTGGAAAGTGTAAAACACTAGATATTATTATAGAATGATATGTAATTAGCTTAATATTGATTATCAGTTCATTATTTGAGGAGTCTTTTTATGAAATGAGGTTTTCATTATGCTGTAAAAATGTGCTTTTTAAATGCTAATAATTGTTTTTGACTGCAACTTTTAAGTAAAACATGAGAAATAAATTACAATAAATGACATAATTATTAGTTTAACATTATAATTAATTATTAACAGTGGCAGATCTAGGATGGCCTTCTGATGGTCCAAGGGTGCATTGATTATAAATTTTTAACCAAAAAAAAAATGTCAAGTAAAAAAATATTAGTGTCACACTGTATAAATAATAAATATACACACTTTTAGGTGGCTTATAAATACAAATCTATTGTGTAATAATTCATGTTTGCCAAAATTTCTTAAATCAATTTTAAATAAAAATGGAGTATGTACCTCAGAATAATTATACCCTTACAAATGATAATTCTAGCAAATAATTTTATAAAACTTCATATCTTATAATTTCTATCGGTTCACTTTATCAAAAAAAGAGAATCAAGTAACGATTCATCTAATCAATGTTAAATTTTAAAATATTTTTTTCTCAAATTTCAGTGGGGGTCTCCACTTCGCTTCCCACTGCTTCCCATCAAAAATAATTTGAAATCGCATTAAGTTTATTACAACTTAAAATATTCATGGGAGAAAGAACATAAAAATTTCTTGACATGGTTGGTCGTGTCTCATAAGGAAAAAACGACGCAGTCTTAAAAATCTTGACAATTTATGTATGACAGGATTTGATGTAGCAGCAGTGGCATGTTGTTCCACAGGAATGTTTGAGATGGGATACATGTGTGATCAACTGAATCCATTTACATGTTCAGATGCAAGTAAATATGTATTTTGGGATTCTTTCCATCCAACAGAGAGAACAAATAAGATCATTTCTGAGTATGTCCTGAAGAATAGCCTGCATCAGTTCTATTTGTAGTTAAAAAGTATATGTTCCTATATTGAAAATATGTTTTAAGGTTTGTATGGGTATACGATCTCATAGAATTATATACGATTGTATCTTCTACTTGTACGAGTACCTTAATTTACTTGTCGTGTTAGACGCTGCTCAAATGTTTCTATCCATTTTAGTATTGGGATAAAAATATTGAAGATCTTCTTTTGAGGTTTGTATGGATTATATTATATTTGTACATTACCTTAATTTGCTTGTCGTCTTAAGACGTTCCTAAAGATACATTTTTATTCGATACATATTAAGCAATACTGATTCTAAGTTTGTATGTATCATGATTTTGTATAATGATCTATACGATGGTATTTTTTTTTGAGAACAGAAAAAGTAATCTTGTTAAGAGACACTCACTTGTGGTGGAGGAATACTGTGATACAAGTGAAGGGATAAATTATTTACATCTAATATTTGGTAAACTCCACGAGTCAGTCCTTAAAATTCCCCTAAGGCCAAGAGGAGCATTATCCCCTTCTTGGATGGAGAAAGAATTGCCAGTAGCTCCAATTTTTGCCAAGTAGTTTGCTGCCCTATTTCCTTCCCTGTAGATATGTATAATCTTGGCCCGGGTGGTTTCAATTAAGGCGTAAATATCCTCCCATAAATCCCACAAATACCATAGAGTGCATCTTTCGTCGTGTGCCCATTTTACTATAAGCATAGAATCTGATTCCACCACAAAATCCACCCATCCACATTAATTTCCCTGTTAGACACTTCTATTTTACGGAACTTCTTGAAGGAGCTCGCAAAAGTGATCAACATAGCCTTAATCTTTCTAATAACACATCTCGGAGAGATATTTGCCTCCTCCATTCGAGCTGTACATCTAGCTCTCCACAAGTGCCAAGTGATAAGTAAAGGGATGATTCCACGTAACACCCCTACCTGTGTATCTTGTGATGCTTTTGTCAATCATGATACCATTTTACCTTGCCCACAACTAGTCTCCAAGAACGGAATAATGCAAGCTCCTGCGAAATATCTCCACACCTCTTTAGCCAAATCACCTGTGCTTAAGACATGATCTGCCATTTCATATGATGGTTTCGTACAACAATTACATCTGGATGCCAAATTAACACCCAATGCTTGGATATTAATGTCAACAGGTAACTTAGATCTTAAAGCTCGCCAATTTATAAAAGAAATTTTCTTGGGCACCGGTGGAGACCAAAGCCATTTTTTCCATTAACATTTATCATCTCTAGCCCGAATGAGTTCCCAAGCTGATTTTGAAGTGAAACGACCATCATTGGTTGGCTGCCAGACTAGGACATCTCTTCCAGGTCGAAGTACAATATTAGCATCAATGATTCGTTTAACACTATCATTATCAACAAGATTCTGAAGCTTATCCATATCCCATCCTGTGTCCGATAGCAAGTTCTTAACTTGGAGTTTATGGTCATTGTACTGATAGTCTTCTGACAAAGGACCTGACCCTAACTAGTTGTCAAACCAGAAACTAGCTTCTCCATTGCGTATAACCATTTTTGCATGTTTTTTAAAACCAACAGAGCAACGTACAAAATGGACTTCTAAAATCTAGAGCCATGGTTACTATGTAGGACAGTAGCAAGGTGATTATCCGCCAAATATTTTCTTCTGAAGAAATTTACCCATAGGCTGCTCCCTTTTAATAATTTCCAGACAAATTTCATTAAAAAAGATGTTTGCACTTCCATGAGGTTTCGGAATCCTAGACCCCCTTATTCGACCGGTAGACAAATATTCTTCCATGCAATCCATTTTCTTTTGCGGCTCCCAGGCAACGAGCTCCAGAGAAAATCCGAGAACATTCTATTTAGTTCCTTAAAAGTCCCTTTAGGAACTTTCAAGATAGATAGGATGTGGATGGACATGCTATTGAGGACATGTTTGATGAGTGTAATTTTGGCTCCAAAGGATAACAGTTTACCTTTCCATCGGGCCAATTTTTTCTGAATCTTTCCTAACATCGGTTCTAGCATATCCATAGTAAGTCTTCCGATGTGAAGAGGCACTCCCAAGTAGGTGTACGGCCACGAGGCCTCCCCGAAGTTTGATAGTTCCAACAAACCATTCCTTCTTGTTTGCTTGATGTGCTTGGGGAAAAATATCATAGATTTGGCCAAACTCACCAGCCGTCCTGAGATATTTTCATATGTATTCAGCACTTGCAATAAATGCTGAACGGATCTCTTGTCACCATTGGAGAAAATTAATATGTCATCCACATATAAAAGGTGTGAGACCATTACACCTCCGCCCATGTTATAAGGTTTTATCTTTCCCAAATCATAAGCGAGCTTAAGCTATCGAGAGATGACCTCCTCTGTTATGATAAACAAATAAGGGGATAGAGGATCCCCTTGTCATAGACCACGAGATGCTTGAAAGAAACCTTTCGCCGACCCATTCAGAATAACTGAGAACCATGGGGAGGAAATACAATTAAAAATCAAGTTTCTCCATTGTTGGGAGAATCCAAACCGTTTCAACACCTCCAACAAGAAACCCCAATTCACTCTGTCATATGCCTTTGTCATATCAAGTTTTATAATAATATTTCCACCCCTCACTTTTTTATTTAATGATGACTCCATTTCTTGCGCCACAGCTACATTCTCAAAAATTCTTCTCCCAGGTGTAAAAGCACTTTGTTCCTTGGAGATAAGAGACCCAAGTAGCAGAAACAAATGCATGACCAAAATTTTTGAGAGAATTTTGGAGGGAACCGAACATAGGCTGATGGGGTGAAATTGTGTAAAACTTCCAGGATTATCCACTTTAGGGATCAAGACAAGATTTGTGGCTCCACGCAAAGTAGTCAGTGGTCGTCCCTTGAAGAATTCTAAAGCCATATCTAGCAAATCCGTCTTTACCACATCCCATGCAAATCTAAAAAAACTAGTTGTATATCCATCCGGCCAGGGACAACTGTCCATAGGTATCGACCAAAGTGCTGTTTGAACCTCATTAATAAAAGTAATCGACAGAGCATTCCATTTTCTACTTTCCCAATAGATGGCTGAATGAGACTAAGAGCTTCAAGGTCTCTCGTGGTTGGGGAAACCATAAATAAATTTTGGAAAAAATGTACAACTTCTGTATGTATAGAATCCGCTGATGCAAGTATGCGACCATCATCTAAAATCATAATTTGAACAGATTTCTTGGAGGCTTTACTCCTTACACATGCGTGAAAAAATCCAATGTTGGCATCACCCTCTTGCAACCATTTTATTCTTGCCTTTTGGTACCATAAAACCTCCTCCCGTTCTACCCACTCACTATGAAGCTTGCTACAGTTGACAAGCTAAGCTTTCACTTCCTCAGAATATTCTTGTATGACTGCATTTTCTAGCATCATCGTTTGATTCTCCAGTTTGGTCATTTCTTGATCCACCCGACCAAACACCTCTACATTCCATCTTTTAAGCACCTTTTTCAAAGACTTAAGTTTGTACCCTACACAGACCATTGGACACCCAATGACCTCCTTTTCCCAACATTGTTTTATAAGAGGTAGTAGCCCCTTATACGAGCACCACATGCGCTATAATTTAAAAGGTCTTAGGACATATTCATGAGCTCTATTATTTAGCTTGATCACCATTGGGCAATGGTAAGATGATGAGCGAGCCATATTGATCAGCTTTGATGAACTAAAACGTTCCAAGAAAGTCGGGTTAACCAATACTCTATCTAGCCGAGCCCATATTCTTCTTCTACCTACTCTTCCATTACACCACGTTAGGCGGCTACCTTCAAAAGGTAAATCTACAAGACCGCATTCCTGAATACATTGGTTAAACTCTTACTTTGGACATCAGTTAGAAAATAGTCCTCCCACTTTTTCCTCATACGCATGAACAACATTAAAATCACCACCAATAAGCCATGGCTTTGTATCATCTGGCATTTCACATTTGCTCCTAAAGTTCTCTACACTTGTTCCAGAAATAGGTAGCATACACAAATGTTACAAACATTCTTTTTCCTTCTTTAAGAAAGAGACTAGTTATAGCCTGATCAGATGCCACCAACATATCAAAATGCAATTCTTTGCTCCAAAATAACTAGATTTTCCCACCTTCCATGACATTAGAGCAACAATTCTCCATCCGTAATTTACGCCTCCAATACTGAATTCGGTCTACTCGTACAAAAGGTTCCATAAGAGCTACAACTTTTGATCTAAATTTCTTATTTATCTGCATAAGATGACTTTTCGACGACACCATTCCTCTAATATTCCAAATTAGAACATTCATAGTTAATAAGGTTTTTGGGACCTAGTAATCTTAGGGAAGATTACCTTCATTGATTTTGATTTGGTTCTCATGCGCTTCGAAAATGAAATGTTGTTCTCACCATCAGTCTGATAGTGTTTTGGAGCCAGTTCTTCTAATTAATCACCATCTCCTTCTTCTGACAGAGTTTGAAAATTAACATTTTGTAGGTAACCATATATCTGCTCCTCTTCCAAGTCGTTATTAAAGCAACACAACTCATTTTCAAAACCAGCATCAATGATTTTTAGATTTTCCCGTGGGGACAAAGCACCATCCTCCAGCACTACTTCTGGTTCTTGTCACTCAACCGCTAGGGAGTCTCTCTGTTCAATATCAACATATGGCCTCGTGATTTTAGTGATGTCTATCCTATGTTCTAGATTTGCCAGTTGCACAGGTTTGTGTGAGCTACTTCCAGGCGCCTTTCGATCAAATTGTTCCTTAGAAATTAATTCACCGACCATGTTACTANGGACAAAGCACCATCCTCCAGCACTACTTCTGGTTCTTGTCACTCAACCGCTAGGGAGTCTCTCTGTTCAATATCAACATATGGCCTCGTGATTTTAGTGATGTCTATCCTATGTTCTAGATTTGCCAGTTGCACAGGTTTGTGTGAGCTACTTCCAGGCGCCTTTCGATCAAATTGTTCCTTAGAAATTAATTCACCGACCATGTTACTATACCACACTGTATTTTCATCTTGGTTGGGCATGACTTTCTTTTTTCCTTCAATGATCTCAATTCTTCGAGATCTAACTTTTTCCCTTTCATTGATATCCAAATGGACAGGCTCTTCCAAAATTTTCTTTCCTTCAACTTTTGGCCAGACTTGCAGATATTATTTTCATTTTTTCCCTGTAAATTTTCGCCTCTACTTTTATCAACTTTCCCCAATTCTTGTGTCTGTATTCCCCCCATTCTGCAGTTTGAATTCACATGTCCTTGCCGACGACAGGAAGAGCAAAATAATGGCAAATTCTCATAGATAATTTCCTGGCAATGACTATTCTCCCCTGCTGGGTGACCAATCCAAAAGGATTGCACTGGTGGTTTTGATACATCCATTTGGAAAAAGAATCTTGCTCCCTCCGGTCTTGTGACACAACATGTGGCATTATCCCTTTTCAAAAAGATTCTCATGATCGAGGCGAAGCTTTGTAAGGTAGAAACTTGATAGAAGTTTGGCGAAAGGCCTGGTAAACACACCCACACCAGAACCTTTGATGAGTCCTCCCCCTCATTGAAATCTAGAGTCCAGTGAAATATATTGTAGGGAATGCCGTCTATTTCCTTGCCTTCCCTTGTCATAGCCGTGATGAAATCTTCCTCACTTGTTAGTCGAACAAGCACATTCCTTACTTTCAGTAGTTGTCCCACAACAGGCATGGATTTTAATCCCCATCAATTTTTAATGAAACCTTGAATAATATCCAGCAAAGGACGTCTGCGTAAGAATTTTAGCACCATAGAAAATCTGAATGGTTCGACAATTTTCACAATCTCCTCCTCTATAAAGATAAGGCAATACTCTATCTGCACCAGTTTTGGTTCCTTCTTCGATATTTTCACTTCTAGCAGTGGTTGTGGTCGATCTACAACAATATCAGCAAAGGTTGGTTTGCCAGCCGCCCACAGAGGGGCAGGGCTGCCGCCTTCTAGTGGCGGCGTCCTAGGGTTAGGCAGCATGTAAACTCTTAGTTAGGGCTTTTTGTTTCCTCCTACCAATCACCTTTCTCCTGTGGTGTTAAATTTATATACGATGGTATATTTAATATTTAGGTATGCACTAAATGGCATGTTAATTTACACATTGATAGCATCGACCAATCAAATATTTCCCTCCAGTGTGAGCATTAACATATCGAAGATATTTTCATCCTTTTAGTCAAATCTACATGCTCATATAAATTAAGCATGTATCCTTCTTTTCTCCAACATTCCATAACCAATATTTGTATGTGGAATGATTTTATATGATTAGTATTATTAACACCATAACTCAGTTAGAACTCAAGTTTGAGTCATGAGCGGTTGAGGTTCGAAGGACTAATGTTATACATGTGCTCTACATATAGTTGGCGCGGTAGCCCACGACTCAAGATTTGGGGGCATAACATTGTTTTACAAGTACGTTGACGTCTCGTGTTTAAGCCGTGGTATAAGTTCAATGTTTTGGCCTTCAATAATGAACACCATAGAGGTAATAATCAGAGACACAGCACTTATTAAAACTTCATAAAAGAGAACATGGAGTGCCAAACCCTAGAACTAGTAGATAATTTAGCTCGGTAGTTGTACTGGGATTTTCACTCAGCTATGTTTATGTTTACGTTGTTTGTACGAGTAATTGTTCCACCGGCCTCGTGTTGTGATATTTCGTCGAAGTAGATAACAAAGTCTCCAAACAAGGAATACAAACAAAACTCCAAAGTTATGTAAAAAGACACAAAACAAGAATTTGATGAAATGAAAAAGACTTGAAACACAAAGAATGTTGTCCTAAAAGCTTTATTTGCGCCCTCTCGATAATGAGAATGCTAAAGGATCAACACATAAATAGCTTTAGCGAATTTCAAGTCAAGAA
>CAIGRK010227895.1:0-19177 GCA_903798315.1 Fraxinus greggii
AGTGGTCCTGCAGCAACAGATTTTGACACACCCGTGAAGAATAGAATCTGCTGGGAATGGAATCTGCTGGAATCTGAGCTTAACCAATTTGTAGGCCAATTAGCTAAGAGTTCCAACAGAGCACCACCACTCTCTCTCCAAAACCTCTCTTCTCTCTCCCTCCATCGCCACCACACCACCACATCTCCTCCACCACACCCTCCAGACTACAGACCTTCACACAACTTACAAATGCATTTCTTCCGTACTTAAAAAATACGGTCAAATCTTGTCCATTGCATCGTCCAATGGGCTTGTGTACACTGGGTCACAAGGCAATGTCATTCGAATATGGAAGCAGCCGGAATTTACCGAATGTGGGCAGCTTAAAACTAAAGCATGCATGGCAGTTGCATTAGAAGTGTCAAATGATAGAATTTATGCAGCCTATGCTGATTGCAAAATAAGGGTTTGGCTCCGGAATTGGGACGGAATTATCGAGCACGTATGCATAGCAAAGATACCGAACACCGGAAGTTATGTCCGGAGCTACACCGCCGGAAGGAAGGATAAAATGGTAATTTTTATTATGGTTTCAATTCGCATTTATGGCTCTTTAAATGCTCATCTCTAAAGTTGTCTACGATATACCAACTGTCGTTCTTTATTAATGCATTCAATTTATGATACACACAATATTTACCTGTCAAACGTTTAGAAAATGCAAAATTTTCGTTCAAGCCTGAAAAATAATTGGCAAAAACTGTTACAACCTTGAATTAATCAAACAGATGAAACATATAGGGCCAATATCATCACTGGCAATCAATGTATCATATGACATTTTGTACTCAGCATCCATTGATAGAACAGTAAAAGTTTGGAGACTCTCCGATTTCAAATGCATCGAGACAATCCAAGGCCACCGTGAGCCTATCAACGACATTGCGGTAGCGGACGATGGAGTTCTTTACACCGCATCCGATGATGCGACCGTTAGAGTATGGCGGCGCAACTTTTGTAATGGGGCTCTTCCCCATTCCCTCACCGTGACCTTGCCAGCAAAAAGTTCTCCGGTCAAAACTTTAGCACTAACGGTAGATGGCGGGGTGCTATACGGTGGTTGCACGGACGGCTATGTGCATTACTGGCTTAAAGGGTGGTTTTCCGGCCAGTTGCAATATGGTGGTGCACTTCCGGGGCACATTCATGCTGTGATGTGCTTAGCCAGTGTGGCTAATTATGTTGTGAGTGGCTCGGCTGATGGGACGAGCCGGATTTGGATTCGGGAACAAGATGGTCGACATGCGTGCATTGGTGTGCTTCAAGGTCATAGAGGACCTATAAGGTGCGTGGCTGCCTTTCCTGAACGCATATCGGAGGATACCGAGGAGGGCTGCACTGTTTGCACGGGTAGTCTCGACGGAGACCTTAAAGTATGGCGAGTTAGGAGCACAAGTCAAATTCGAGATTCCATCCAGAATGCTCGCGAGTATTTTGAGCTGCCTTGAGGGAATGATCAAGATTTGTCGAATCCTATTGAAGATATAAATATAAATTAGTAAGTTTCTTACTAAAACCTAAGCTGATGTCGTCATAGTACATAAAAGTTTTAAATTCAAGTCTCGACTGCAACTTGTGGTCGAATACTTGTTATGTGCAGCACTACCTTAAAGAGAGGCGTTATTACCTGGCATATTCATTTACTTTTTCATATGCACTTTTCTCTTTTTCTTGCAAGAATGTAAGAAAAAGTAAAATAAAAAACAAGATGTAACAGATTCATAATTACGTGACTTTATGTTAGTGCTTGATTGCAAAGACTTAACATCCGTTTGGCAACCAACTACTATTCCTCTTTATAAATTATATATAAATTTGCCCAACGGAGGCCGATAATATTGAGCAATAGAAATGTTCAAAGTACATACGAGGTGACTGGTTTAGTACTTTATGTAAAGAAAACAATCATTAATTTATAAAACTCACCAATCGAATTCCGTCGTCGTCATTAGTCGAAAATGCACGAATTATACGGTAAATTACAGTGCAAAAAATTGATAAAAGAACATGAGATTTCATATGATAATTCTTTATTGGAAAGAAGAACTTACAACAATTTTTGACAAAAAGTAAACAAGAAATAAGTGGAACTTTCTTTGATCACTTGGTAGAAGGGCTCACATATGAGGCAAAAATATATAAGATCATCTGGTAACATTCTTGATATCCGTCTTTCTGCACTTTAAAATGGATGTTCGATTTATGATATATGTCACGAATCATGTGAAAATAGGCCTCGTGGAATTTGAGGCTCCATCTCAATCCCTTCACTCGAGCCCTGATCGCTATGAGACTCATCATTTTTCAGCAGCCGCCGGATCCAATGACACAGCAGACGGAGAGCCACAAGGATGCCGATGACAATCAAGATCGAAATCAAATAAGATTCGACCGAAGAATTCTCGCACTGAAACAAGAATCCCAGTAGGCAAACCATGGTTAAACAAGTACTAAATAAGAAGATAAATTCCTGTTTTGAACTGATATACTGTGGCCTCCTGTTTGACAAGAATGGAATAGAATTGATGTTTATCAAAGAGAAGAGGACATGGGAAAAGAAAAAAGTGTCTCTCCTGAGGATAAACTGTTTTGTTTTTAGTTGAAGACTTGCTTTTGCGATTCTACCAGTCCAGTCCACCAGTAGAATCAACAGATAAAAAGTGTCTCTCCCGGACTATGGAGTACTCAATTTTCCAACCACTATTTAATTGACATGCATATAAAATATTGAGTATCCAGAAATAGACATAGATTGAGCCCCTGTTTGTTTCCCATTTGTAGAAGAATTCTTACCGTTGCAAGATGGATGAGCCGCATTTTTTGACCATCTTATGTCATGGTGGGTCCCAACTCGTTGAAAAAATGATCAAATTATTCATTTTCAGCCTAAAATAATGTGAAACAAACAGGTTGTGAGGTTCCATATTCCGAGAGTACTAGAAACTACATGAACTTTCTTTTGCCGAATATCCGAGCTCGTATACTGGAGAAGGGGTTGGTGGTCGAAATTAGATTGTCTGATTATTTGTCAAATGAATTTGTGGAAGAAACTGTCACCTTTTTTGAATGCTTTATTTTTTCGACATTACCCAAGGTGTTTTAAGATAACACGTGATATTTTTGAGCATTTGCTAACTACATAAACTATGATGTAGTACAACACAAACGGAAATCAAATAAAGGCTAAATTGTAGATATAAATGTTACATCCCCCCCTCCCTCTCCCTCTCTCTCTATCTCAAGTGAAAAAATGAAATGGTACTTATTTTGGAAGTATAATTTACGCAAAAATATGCAAATTGCTTGATTTCAACTTCGGTCAATAAAGAATTTATTTTAAAATATACAAAACATTTTAAGGTTAATGATTATTCTTGTTGGATTTTGAAGACCAAGAACTGGTTAATTATTGGGCCCTCCGTAGCTCAGGCCCATCCATTATTAGCCCAACAACAAATGAAAATAGTTGAAATTCTAATCCAGCAGGCCCAAATGAAAAATGATTAAAAGTCGCTAGATTAAGGGCTTGAACCTTCGACCTTGTGGTTAAAGGCCACACGTAATAAGCAACCGAGCTACTCCAGCAACTTACTTATATATTAGATGTTTTTTGGTCGGGTTTTAACCCTGGCCAAGTGCATTTGCCCTCTATATTAGTAGTTTCCATATTTTTTATTAATTAAAGTATCTGAATATGATAATCGAATGAATGTCTTTTCGTAATGCATGACCCTCGAAATCATAATCCGTTACAACTCAACACCACTTCCTTAACAGAATCCTGAGTATGAAGGCTAATAGAATGCCTACCTTTTAACTAGATCAGAAGTAGACCTCCCACATGGATGGGGACTTGAACCAAAATTTGCGCATTATTATTGGCACATCATTATATCGTATCATATGTCGTCATTATATAAATGTATTTTATCGATATGTTTGTCCTCAAATAAGTCGTTGGAACAAGTATAACAACTAGGATCTCATTGAACAGTTTTCAAGTTGTCGTTAGAAGTCAATTTGATTAATTATAATGTGATCATCGATTAAAAATAACTAAGAAAGAAACTCCTCCCCCCACCAACCCCAATTTGTCATCCCACGTAGAGGGGGTACAAGAAATTGGAAAGGGTAGGGGTTGGCAAAGGCCAACTACATGATGTCGATCTCTTGCAACGTTCTCTTTTTGCACTGATCCGAGACCGACTATGAATGAAAATGGAGAGGATAAACCATCTAAATTGTATATGATTATTTAACAAGTAGTCAGAAGGAAACTTTGCATTTATTTCGCAATATTTTCATGGTATGATTACTTTTTCCACAATTCATGTTTGGCTTTGCTTCATATGTAGAAGCAAGCTATTTTAGACAGTATCACTCTCGGAAACACAAAATGAAGCCAGTTTTGGCTTTCTTCATTTTTTTCACTTTTAAGCTAAGCCAAACATGAATTACTGCACTCTCACACACAAACACACCTCATGCACAACTGGGCTGTCATTATTTGATTTGATCCAAAAATAATACAACCAATTTTTATTTCATCATTTAGTTTGTGAAGCCAAAACTGACTTTCTTCATTTATCTATCCTTCATTTTTACTTTCCTCTACATCGCCTTTCCTTGCAAATCCAAGTTCCGACATGTCTTGCTTTGCCATCAAGTTCCTGCAAACGCCCCCACGAAAACTTGCCTTAGACCTTAAATCAGCTCTTACAATTAAACGGTGGTATGAATTCAACAAGACAGAAAAATCCTAATATGGCAGCAAGAATGAGTCGCATTGTGATTTAGAACGCTAACTTGAAGGGTTATATCATTTTCTCAAATAAGTGAAGTTACATTATTGCGTAGCAGCAGCAAAAATAACGAGATGTCATTAAAAATGAATAATTACAAAAACAAACGATAAGTAAGATATGTTACTAAGTTATGGATAAAACCAGAAGGGAATAAAAAACACCAAAATATGTCAAAAGTAAAATGAAGGGAACTTACCTTTCCATACGGCATTCGAGGTACTTTTTAGACAAGTGTCTACAATTTTCAGATTTATGGCCAGCAGATTTTAAACAATTGATATAGTCTTTCTTCTCCTGAAACAAAACACCAAGTAAACTTGTCATAAAATATTCACAAATCTTATATCCTAAATCTTGTCAAAAACAAGTCAATCATCTAGTCTTTCGTGGTGCAATATGCTTCACAGTTCAATTGGCACCCACTCCACCCCACAGCCTGCTGTGAACAATGGGTCCCGTCCTGCATCCACCAAGAACATTTCTAGCGCTACTTTCATGGCTATCGTACCTGGTCACAGAGATGCATGTGGTCTAGAGGGAATACTCCTTTTTCTGGTGGTACTGGGCTCAATCCTCTATTTCCACCAAATGCCCCCCCTTCAAATTCAGAAGGAAATATTATTTTAACGCACAAACAAGAAAGATGTACAAGAAGAGAACCTTGTATACATGCACATTGATCGAGTAAATCTAAACTCGCAGGCTAAGACAATCTTTCTACTATATGAAACTTATGGCCCATGGAGCGATGAACCCGAGAGTCCAAATCAAATAAATGAAGGAAAAAGGGGGGAAGAAAGGAGCTCCAGGCTCATTGTACCTGAATTTTTTAAGCTAATTTGCACCAGAAAAGTTGTTTTATTTTTCAAATTGGATCTCCACATGATCAACTTGACAATGAACTTTAACTATGAGAATACCAGCATAATTTGTTAAGATTCAAACAAGACAACCAATAATTCGACATCGATAATCTTAAATTATAATAAAGATTCAAACAAGATACAAAAGAACAATCTTTCTATCATGACATTGGATTGAATATATGGACATTAATAAACGAACTGATGATTTTTTACACTTGTACAAGAAAAATTATTGTGTTAAAAATGAAATTTCAGGCGAAGAGAAGATAATAAAACATAAACCCTAACAAGATAAACCGAAAAACATTTACCTGCACTCATTTGTCAGATTTTGATTACTGTTTTCTTTTCCGTTGTCACTTTCTTGACCTGCTACTTCAGAAATCTATCAACTGAAAATCCATATCGCATTTTAATATATAGTAACACCTATGGATCTTACATGAAAATACTGCATCGTTTGAAAAAATTGGGAAATTAGGGATTCGGATTCGTCGTGGAGGAGTTGTTTGTGGGCATTAGCTACGAGCTACGTCGTTTCATTAGCCCAATGTTCATATTGCTTTTGGAGAAATCGTAGCGTGGTCCTCAATGTTAAGGGTAATAACCTTTTGGTCCTTTACTTTTATTTGATCGTATTAACCTCAATTATTAGAACAATTTGACCATCCTAAGAGGATTTCCATTCTAAATATACCATAAACTGAACAAAATATACAATCATTATCCAACAAAGCCGAGCGTTCATGTTGTTCAACCGTCAAAATCCATTAATGTTTAGATAAGCTATAATTATAATCACTATTTACTAAGTCAATCATTTATCAGTTTTAATGTCTATATCAACATATTACACTAGTTAAATTAACGACAGTGGACAAAGTAGCTGACAAACAAATCATGTTGAGTAACCTAATTGTACTAATTTAAGACGAATGACTCACAAGAAAAATGGAATTTAGTTGATCGATTGCACCAAATCAAAGATGAGAAAGCTATTCGTTAGAAAGAATGAAAAATGTAATCAACATCTAATCTCATACTTAACGTGATGGTCATTCCTGATGAGTGCACAAGTTTGACGACTCCAGTAGAAGTTTAGCACGTTCTCGATTTTCTAATTCAACTACTTGGACATATACAGTAAAAGTCTTCGCCATCATCAACCAATATCATGCTATCTAACACGAGTACCGTTTCTAAATCCACTAATTCGATGAAGGAAAGGAAATGAATTGGGAAAAATGAGGGCAGAACTAGAATGACAGTGCAGCATAATGCAGCATGCCTATGTCTATGAAGTAAAACTAAGGATGCAAACCAGACAACATAGTCAAAGAAGAATGTACAATTTCCATTAGTAAAAATTCAATGTACATACGGCTTCAGGTTTCAACCCAATAAGTATAATTCAACATTCTCTGTCTTGGAATTCATTCTTTGAGGTTTATTAACAAGAAAATCATAAACCCGCGTCTCAAAAGAATAGCAGTCGTATTTCTATGCTGAAAATCGAGTAAGGTCCATCTTATGCCAAATGAATTTATTTCTTCATTCGTGCCAGTCTGTGAGTGAATCTGAATTGCCACAAGGGGTTTTAATAGTCTTCACAGGAGGACTCAGTTAGTCAGAGTTGGTCGATGGCCTGTATCACGGGGGTGCTGAATTACAACTAGGACTGAATCCGTTAAGCATCCTTTACAGGGCAACGTTGGCTATAAGAAACCAAAGTAAATTGTAGTAAGAACCAACCAACGATGGCTGTAACATTATCGAACTTTTGTTTGTGAAAATACAAGGGCTACACAAACTGCAACTTAGGATTTGTTAAAAATCTATTAAGAATCACTTACTACACCAATGTGCCATTCATGACTACTTAAATCTTTAAAAGTTTCTGCATCCATTTCCTGCAATAAAATGACACATATTTAGTATCGATTTTAAGTTGCACCAAGCACATGTTTTAGTTGTTACTTAAAAAAGTAACTTAGAAATCCATGTTTGGTAAAATAAGTAACTTAGAATTATTCTAATTTTTTAAACACAGCCAGACATGCTCATTTAACTTCATAAAATCCTGCAAACTATGTATAAAAGAAGCATTAATCATTGCAAATTATAGGTAGTATTTAACAACTAAGTGTCTAATCAAGCACTCCACGATTTTGATTTGGTTAAATGTCTCGACAAGTGGAAGAATTTAGTAAATGAAACCTCCACTTTCTGAAGCTCCAGCTCTGTAACGATCATTCCAACACACACACATATATAGATAAAATACGATACAAGTATATTACTACTTCATTTCAAGTAATATCAAGAATTTCTCTGTTTTTTGGGACATTTTTTCAGTACTAATAGTTGGCACAAAAAAATGTGAGACCATAATGTCACTAAGATTATTGAAATGTATACAAGGCAAAAAGAATAATTAACGGAATACATGTAAGTACTCAAAGGTTAAATCTTTTTCACTTACAATGCTGTAAATTGGAGGCACCATTATTTCTACTTTAGACTTCAAAGTAGGCATAACAGAGAAACGAGGTGTCAACTGTTGTGACCTGAAAGTCCATCTGTCATAAATAGGGTTCAATCACGTTAGATTGCTGGAGAATACGAATTTTGTTCAGGAAAACCCATATTAATTCTTACATACCCTATGTACAGAAAGATGCAAAATTGAGCCCATTCTCGAACCAACAACCGAATCCAGTAATTTTCCAATGATGTCTCCATGTTTATGAAAATCTGGACAACGAAATGCTCAATTACTGCATGGATTAATCTTTAGAATTTCCTATTTTTGTTTGAAGAATATATCAACAAAAGATGGTTCATACCGCAAGTTCTGCCACAGCCAAAATGTGCATTGCTCCTTGAAATTTCCTGGAAAATGTAAAGAATGAAACCCTGGTCAGCATTTTTTTCTCATTAGATCTTCTCTTTTTCAGAAATCAAATCTACTAATGGAAAATTATGAGTGATAAAGCAAGTCGCCTAACAGGAACTTAGGGGATAAAAATTTGTCAATGGAAATTTTAAATAATTTTTTTTCTTCCTTTTAACTAAAGCTTTCACGAGAGACGATTAAAAAAGGTATCAAAGATAAATGTCATGAGTTCAAGTCTCGATGCCATCCATTTATGAAAATTCCACATCTTCAGCCTTTGAGGGCTTGTTGAAGTCAAAATATAAAATAAATAAATATTTCTACTTTTAAGCAGTACCTTCGACGATATGTTTAAACAGAATGTGAATATGCTTACTTGAACATGATGTATTTTGTATAAACTGCATCGTGCATCTCGTGGACATCCTCGTCTTCTATAAAGTTCAACTGTTCCCGCAAAACTATTAAGTTCTGAGATACATGGTAGAATATCATGTAGAAAAATATAAAATAGTTGAGCAGCAGTAGTACCTGTTTTACAGAAAGCATAGTACTCAATGTTAAATTAGGATAAGCATAAAGTGGTATTTCCACCCAATTTAACATTTTATCACCATCATGCATAGTTCGAACATAAAAATAAGGGGTTAAAACATTATTAGTCATTCAACTTTCAACTAAGTTCAACTTGATCACCCAACTTTCATCTCTGTTTCAATTACATCAAAAATTAGCTTTTGATATTAAAATTAACGAGTTTCCCTATGTGGCAGATTCCCAAGCTGTATATTCTGTACATCATGTTGGATAATTCCTTAGTTTTACTAACAGAATCCAACTTGGTATGTAACTCAAAAGAAAGTAAAAAATTCAGCAAATAAAATGAAACTTAGCTAAAAGTTTTAAGTGACCTACAACGCTTTTATTGCCCTAAATATAAGTGAACTAATAGGGAAACTCACAAAGAAGTAAGGAATAGAAGCTCTGTAACCAACTAGAGTCAGGTAAAAGATACACCCAAGAGCAGCTGTGGTTCGCCGCTCAGACACTGAGAGGCGTTCGCAGGTGATGCAATAGCCATTAGAAATAAGCATGAACGATACAAAAGTAACTGTCTGAAATAGCACTCCAATAACATAGGCTCCAAAAGACATCCATAATGAGCATACATGCGTATAAAAACACGAATTCCTGAGGCAAAACATGAACAAATAAGCAGCATATTAAACAATCGTAACAAAATTTATTAGCACCAAAGTTACTTAGTTTCAAGTATAATCGCGTACCAGAAAAGGAAAGATAAAGCGTGTTGCAAGGCTTTAATCAATGGAACAGAGGCAAGCGCCCACTGCAATCTATTTGTCTGTTCTAGTACATATAAAGAACAATCAGAGAGGAATAATAAATTAACAACAATGACAAATATTATTAGCAATAAAACATTAATCAGAAGCAAAAAATCCCACTAGATTGCATAATAATAACAAAAAAGTAGTCAAAAACTGATTATCAATCTTACACATCATTTATGGATGCTCTAAACAGAGAAAATTCGAGAAACACAACAAAATTAATAAATCCCGCAAAATAAAAAAAAAAAAATCAAGAATTCAATAAAAGGAACTTGAAAAATTGGACCTGTAACAATTTAGCTGAATCCCATTGAATTTATTGTTATTTCAAACATTTTTATCCTATATTCTCACACATTATCAGCAGCTAGAAATAATCTAAATTTAATTAAATTCGAAAAATAAAGAAATAATTGACCTGAAGATGGCGATAATTGTAGGTATTGAAGGCCCAAGAAAATGCAGAGAAGAACCAAATGACCAAGAAAGCCAAGTAGATTGGTGGCAGCGGCCAGTACGCGTCGTCTACTCCGTCACTATACGAACCCAGAATCTTTCCATTCTCCATTTTCACACGTTTTCACTTTCAGTTCTTAAATGGCAATTGAGAGGTTTTATATAGACAATCCCACAGGTGTTCAGTTCTTTTCTTTTGTATTATTAATTTATTCCATTGAAGGCCTTTTTATTTTTATTTTTTTATTTTTTAGTTGACAAACTGGAAGTAATTAAACGTTCAATTATCATTTGGGATTTTGTTAAAAGAAAATACCATTTGAGATTTATGAGGAGAAAAACGATTGGAGAATAAACAGAAGACATTTGATCGTACTTAAAAGTAATTTTTTCTCGACAGTTTATCTACTTTAAGTGTCATTTTAATTATTTTCTTTGTTTTTTAACGCTGATGAGTTTGTACAATATTATAATTAGAAACTATTTCATTTTATTAGAAACTACTTTGGGTAACAAAGTGAAACACAAAAAAAATTAATAAAATTGAATTCTCCATAAGAATCATGGAAAACTTAAGGCAAACATACTAAATTTGAAAAAGAAAAATTAATGAAATTGTAAAATAATATTCTTTTGCTATACATCTTTATCAAAAAAATAAAAAAAATACCAAATTCTAACATTAGAATGTAAAGGCGATGGGGCCAGGTTTTATGGGTAATGCAGTTGTTGCAAGTGCTTGATGTTGTCATACAACAAAACCATCACTCCAATTTATTAGGGCTTGACTGACTCATAAAAAGATTGCAATGTAATTATGTATGTTTTTTTTTTTTAATTAATTTTTAGAACATGATAGAGATTCGTTTGACAAGCCTTCTACTTTTTATGGAAGAGTTTTTTGAAAAATATATCTTAAATCATCTTAATTTAAAAGCTCTTTTAATATGCCAAAACATTTTTTAGAAATTATCTAAACATATTTAAAAACAACTTTGACTTTTCAAAAATCCTACCAAACAGCCTAAATATGCCTCTTATGTAGAATTCAGACGAAAATCAAGTTAATATGGTAACGTCTTATTATGTATTCAATGTCAACATAATTGATTAATCCATGGTATGTGTTACAATCACGTTTGATGTACATCATTGTCTACACTTTTTTTACATCACGCCACACGACATTATTTCATTTACAGTTGAAAAAAAAAAAAACCGTTTCATCCATTTATTTCATGACAATACATCAAGTGTCAACATGAATGTATACCATTGATGTACAAGTGACATGATCCTATGTGTTATATTTTAGTCTAACATACTACAAGATAATATAGTACATCAAAGTTAACATTAAAAGGATACAAGTGAGAAGAATTCTTGTTTGAGAATTTAGGTTAACACAATATGTTATACTAAAATTATCATTTTTATGTGTAGGTATAATAGTCATACAATATATCTTTATATAAGGAAATAATGAAATGAATAGAAAAAAACTCAGTCAATATACATGTGAACCAATCAAGATAGATTTAAATCTGTCCAACTACTTGCAAGTTTAGAGCAACTGATTTGACCTTATAAATGGCCAAGATTTTCTGGATAAGTTTAGGCTTTACTTTAATCTCACATAAATTAGGTTAACAAACTCATTAGCCAACCAGTTTCTTTTATAGTACTTCTGTATATAAAAATGAAAAACGAAAAGAACTCCAACTTAATTTAATGCGAAGACAAATTCGAGGTTGTCATATTTATCAAATCGATATGTTTAATATGATTGCAAGAATATGTTACGAATCAAGGTTTTATGCATTTTTTTCCTTAGTATTAAGGTGCAATCATAATGATTTTTAGGCGTCATATTTCATCAAAATGCGGGTATGTTCGATTGAATAGATAGCAAATTGACATTCCACTCATCAAACTTCGGGTATAGTCGAACAATGGCAAAGGTTGTCAATGATTACTTTAGCAAATTACAAGATCTTAACTTTGAGGTGGATCACAAGATTTAGAATGCATTGAGTTTAAATCTGGTTATATGAATTCTATATTTCTCAATAGTTATTAATATACATCAATTATAATGAAATAATATTAATATTAACTATTATTTATTCACAAAATTTTCTTTTCTAGCTCAACTACATTTTTGACGTGGTGGAGATCTATGCCTTCTTTGGGGTTTTCAAATTAAAAACTAAAATAAAACCATTGCCTTTTCAAGGGATGACAATTGGAAATTTGAATAGATGATACGGGAATGATAAAATATTGTATTCGCTTGAAAATAGTACAATAGATATAAACAGGTTTGAAAGGATATAACTATATACAAAAAATATCAAAAAACTCATTTTCTTCTACAATGTAGATTTAGGCATTCATTGACGATTAAATTCATTACGAAAGAGTTTCAATGACANAAAATATTGTATTCGCTTGAAAATAGTACAATAGATATAAACAGGTTTGAAAGGATATAACTATATACAAAAAATATCAAAAAACTCATTTTCTTCTACAATGTAGATTTAGGCATTCATTGACGATTAAATTCATTACGAAAGAGTTTCAATGACAATTAGCTGTTGCATAGATACAAATGTCAAAAGTTTTCACGAGTTTCACAATTTACAATTGTCTTAGAAAATACACTTTCTATGATAACTGGTACGATAAACGTAAAATGTCTTAAATAGTTTAGAACAATGCACACATAAGCATCAACTCCAAAACTTAGAAACCAGTAAAAGGCCATAAACTTTACATTAAAAAGACAAAATCTAATATTTCTTTCACGGACAAACATAACAGAAACACGTAAATGTTGATAAATGGTATTCAAATTGTGTTAACCACTAAGGGAGAGACATCTGACGATGAGATGGTGCTGTCTGCCGTACTTTTCCATGTGTAGTCATCATTCGAGAGTAATAGTGATTTTGTTTCGTGCAACTTTACCCCTTGGAATGAAGTTTCTACGGTAGTCATAAATGTTTGAGACATTCTAATACCTTCTAACTCCATGACTATTTCTTTCATAGTTGGCCTATTCTTTCCATTCAAATTTAAGCATCTTTGTGCAAGTTTAGCAACCGCAATAAGCTCTTCTCTCCCACCTTGCTTTAAAATCTTGGAGTTAATAATTGCTTCAAGATTATTTCTTTCCATGCATGATAGAAATCGTGTTGCCAAACTTCTTTCCTCTTCCGTTCGATCAGAAGAAATTGGCCTTTTCCCAGTTAAAAGCTCAACAAGAACAACTCCAAAACTATAAACATCACTCTTTTCTGTAAATTGACTGGATTGAAAATATTCAGGATCAAGATATCCGAATGTCCCTTTCACTATGGTTGTTAGGTGAGTTTGATCCACTGCAATTGACCTTGAAGTTCCAAAGTCTGAAACTTTGGCTGCATACTTTTCATCCAAGAGTATGTTACTAGACTTGATGTCTCTATGATAGATTGGAAGAGAAGTTGCATAGTGAAGATGGGCAAGTGCTCCTGCAACTTCTAGTGCAATTTTCAAGCGCATATTCCATGAAAATGGGAAGTCAGGACTATCATCATGGATATGATCGAAAAGGGTCCCATTGGAGATGAATTCATAAACCAGCAAAGGAACTTCTGTTTCTAAACAACATCCAAGTAGCTTCACTACATTCCTATGATTGATTTGTGAGAGTAAGACAACCTCGTTAATGAACTGCTCCACTTGGTTTTCATCTACCAATTTGGATTTCTTTATTGCTACAATTTTTCCATCTGATAACATTCCTTTATAAACTGTCCCTTGCCCTCCTTGGCCAAGTATGCGGCTTTCATTGAAGTGATCAGTTGCTTTCTCTAATTCTTTAGAAGTGAAAAGTTTTGTTTTCTCGAGTATATATTCATTGGTTGATATTTGTTGTTGTAGCAGAAGTCCTCCATTTCGTTTAAAGAATTTTTCTTTGCGCTTTTTGATCTTTCTCTTCTTCCGAAACTTGTGTAACCAAAAGCAAGTTGATAATAGTAGTAGTAATCCCATTCCAGAGCCCAAACCCGCTCCTGAAATAGAAATAATAATTGGACAAGTGGACAGCAAAATTAAATTTTTCATGATTTTTACTTCACATTAACAAAAATCTTGGGCTATAGGATAGATTCTAAAGGACTTTGCTTGGTTGATAGAATTTCTCATCCCTCATAAAAAGTTGACACAGTAGCAAATTTTCCAAGAAAAGCAAGAGTATGTTGCTAAAGATTACCTATAGCCACTTGGTTTTGGGACCCTGGCACGATGAAACAGCCTCTGCCATCTTTCCTTGCATCACCATCATAACCATCGGGGCAGGAACATTTATAAGAACCCTGAGTATTGGTGCAAATCCCATTTGAGACACATGGAAAAGACTGGCATTCATCGATATCTAGCCTCGGAAAAAGCGTCACCAAAAATAGTTGTTAGTCTGCTACACTATAATAGACAATTCTTCTAGTTAAATAAGGATAAAATTACTAACCAATGCATCCTGGACTGAGATATGGGTTACCCTCGTATCCTTCCCAGCAGCTGCAGCGGTATCCTTCAACACCGGTACTGGAATCAATGCATTTACTATTCCGTTGACATGCATAATCAGTGGAATTTTGTACTTTTGAGCAATTTCCGGAACCAATCTCCCAGTCCAACACCAATGGCATATCGGTTAACATTTTATTCTTTAGAAATGTTATTGAATCATTGAGATCTGATATACGGAAAGTAAAATTACGGAGACTACTATTCATCATTCCAACGAATGCAAAGCTGCAAGGAAAAAGTTTGCTCTTTCTTTGCCAATAACTGTGCACGTCAGACAGGTCGGGACTTAAGGAAACAGTACCTTTAGGTATGGAGGTCTGGCAACAGCCATTGCCTGGACATAGTCCAATCCCATCAGGCCGAGAACAGGACGACACACAACCATCGATGAAGTTACTCCGGTTTGAATTTGATACTCCTCGTACACTAACCAAGTCATCACAGCCAAAGGATATGACCTGATTAGCATCAGACAAGGTATAAGGAATAGACGAGAAGTTCAATTCTAATGGTAAATCCATAGTCTTGTTATAGAATTGCATATCATAGCAGGCAATCGCCATCCGGTCATAGTACTTAAGATAGATTGCAGATTCTGATATCCTGACAACCTCAATGCCAGTCGTACCAAGGTTGGCTTTTGGAGGGTTGACAGAAGTATCACACTGTATATAAAACCACGAGTTTAGGGAACAATTTGATCCGTTACCGATTCCAAATGGGTATGAAACTTCTATATTTCCACATCTGCTTTCGCAGCCAGGCTTAGCAGAGGAATTTGTTGTGCCTTGGGCGATTGACTGCGGTGCTACCGCCAGTAACAGCAAGCAGAAGATATGCAAAAACATTTTTGCTTTCGAAGTTCTGAAAGATTAAGCTGATCTATACGATATAGACAAAATATAGAAAACTTGTACTAACCAATAAAGCAAAAACATATAGAAATTTCCCTTTTGGGAAAATCGTGCAAGTCTATATAGAAAACTTAGAGGCAAACTAGCAATAGGCCAATATAAGATAATGCCAATTTCACTGACTCACCATTAACTAAATAAATAAAATATTGTAAACAGCTGGAGGGCGGCCATTCAAGACCATAATAAATTCAACCGTGCTGTGTGTATAGTAGTCTACATACTCAACTTCGTGGAATTTTCCAAAATGGTATTCATGATGTTTTTGACTAAGGCCCTGTTCGGTACAGATTAAAAGCCAATTAAAATTGAAAATATGACCGTTGTGGATTCTACTCATCTCATAAAAGTCAAGAATAACGGCTAGTTTTTCAATTTTAATCCCTCCCGAACACGCCCTAAATGGATTGACTTGGGGAAGACCAAGATAAATGTCATTCTTGCCGACGTGAATTATATGTACATACCTACAAAGTCGTCGATTGCGTAACAAATGTGTTATAAATTGTTGAATAAAAGATATTAAACTTATATTTATTTTTTAACCCATTTAAGTTGATGAAGCCATTCAATATAATAAGAGTCAAATTCATCATTATTTATTTATAAATAAATTACTTGGGATGCATTTAATAAATAAATAAATAAATTTAACCTCGACATGAGAAATCATGTTAAATATCTTTATTCCTTGACATCTTAAATATTTAGGCCAAAGTTTTTCCATGAAAATAGGTAGTTCCTTCTTAAAGAAAAGTCTTCAACAAGTCTGTAGCTGTTTATTTAAAGTCGGATTCTTGTCCCTATTAAACTTTAGGAATATTGACTACATTGACTTGATGGGAAGACCAATATGTTGTGCGACCTCTATTACACTTGAATCTATAATCGACACAATTATCTATTATATCTACATTTACGTTATATACCGATTATTCAAGGTCTTTCGAGTTAGATAAAATCGGATTGGATCTGATTGGTTGATTTAACACTGTTACCTATAAGAAACATATCGATTTTAGTTCGATTTTTGATGCTGGTTTGCGAATCGAATGGTTTTGATCCCACGTTTTTCCATTTTTTTTTTTTGTACTCTCATTACAGAGACTTCTCAATGCACTTGAATCTATAATCAACACCATTATCTATTACATCTACATTCGAGTTTGATAAAATCGGTCATTAAACTTCTTTGCTATATATAACCTTTCACGATCAATGTCAATTCCAATTATTCGAGAAGCACCAGGTTTTTGTACACTCTGCTTCAGAAAATTAGATTATATAGCAATTTCAACTGCATTTTTAAAAGAAATAGAAAATATAATATAACATGAAAAAGAAAAAAGAAAAAAGTCTTTATGGATTTTATTTAGCCAGGTGATAAAAATGATGCACTATTACATAAATATTTTCCATTAGCCACATCACCTTTTAGTAATTTAGCACAATGGGACGGACAGCTTAAAATGAAACAAAATGAATGATTAGAGACTAATTGGAAACAAAATAATTTTCAATAATCAAAATGAAAACATGATATGAGTTGGATGGTTCATTTAAAAGTTCGAGTTGATAATCAATAACTTTCAATAATCAATTTCTTTTCCTTTTTTTTTTTGTATTGTGCATAAATAAAAAATGGCGACTTAAACAACTTGTGTATTTATGTATATTGGATGGTTCATTTAATAGTTTAAATTTTTAGATAAAATGTCTTACTCCTTAGCCATTAATAAAAAAATTGAATGCATGTTAAAATCTACATTTAAATAAGTAAATATGATTCCTCTAATAACTTATGTTTAAATGAATAGTTTAACGCACTGTTGAAATGAAAATTAGATGTTAAGGTACATATAATAATCCATGACATTATTACAAGTAATAGAATGTTCAAGGAAAGTATCTGAACAAACTAAAAGTTCATTTGCAAGTGGATGGGAATTCTATATACTCAACTTTGTGAACATTAAGATTTATTTGGTCCCTATTAAAATTATAATTTATTTTTCTCTCTTTTTATTTACCATATACTTTGATAAAAATAATATTATACATAATTTCAAAAAAAAAAAAATTTAATGCACATTCTTAAAAAAAAAAATACTATTCCAAAAATTAAAATGACAAATAATAGGCCAAACGGGGGCTAAATAAAATACTAGGGGTGCTTCGAACTAGATTGACTGTTAAAATTGTACATGCACTTTTAATTAAAAGTTAATTGAGCCACATTATTTTTGAAAAATGTATTTTGGAATAGTAGATTGATGGAAAATGTGTGTTTGAAAAAGAAGGAAAAATTATTGATGTGATGAAAATACTATTTTATTGAAGAATGTGATTGAAAATGAGTATAAGAATGAGAATGAAATTTTAATATTGCTCAAACAAGGGCTCGTTGAAATCAAGAATATCATTCGGTCTCCTTTTACATTTGAAGTTAGTATAAAAAGTTGATTAGTTATGCTCCCATTTTGTTGATCGCAATCAATTGATTCTCTTTACAAGAAGTATAATCATTAACTGGTCAGTTCTTGTGCAACGAGTAGTCATTCTTAAACTTGTGAAAAAATTACAATGTTCTATTATATTAATGTTAGCTATCATTTCCTAAACAAATAAAATAATATACGCATAGACAAATAAAGCCGTCAATTGCATAACAAATGTGTTATTAATTGTTTAAGCTAATTGTTTAATTTTGATGAAGTCGTTTAATATATGGAGAATTATAGTTATGGCACTAAACATTTTATTTTATTGTAGACTTCATTCAAACTTTTTATTTGTGCCGCCCACAATACAAAACCTTTGAAAAACTCGCACATGGAATTCGAATGGATGGAAATCGTTAATTGACCGTTAGTTAGCTCAAAAAATTTAATTTGACCAATTTTAAAGGGATAAAATGATAACTTTAAATTAAAATAAAACATAGAGTACGGTTTTTCTACCATGGATTAAGCTAATCTGTATTTTGCTCCCGATGTTCGTGCACCAATGTTTTTTTTAAAGTGATCTTAATGTGAAACCAATAGAGAATATTTTTTTGTCTATAAATACAGATTAACTCAATCATTCTGAACATGCAAATTCCAAAGCAAAACATGGCTACGCGTTGTGCTTTGCTCCATATGTTCTTGCTTTCACTGGCGGTGGCACAGTTGAATTTAAGAGAGAAAATAAGACAATATTAAGAGAAGAGAATTGTATTGAATATTGTAATTTGTTTACAAGAGAGGCATCCTATTTATAGTTTAAC
>CAIGRK010227914.1:0-10577 GCA_903798315.1 Fraxinus greggii
TGGTCGGGGAAGTGGAAGTGGAAGTGGAAGTGCTAGCTCGAGCTCGAGTTTGAATAGCAGTTCGCAGGATACAGAGGATGATCATACAATTGCAGAAATATTAGCAGAAGATGAAAGATTAAAACATGATGGCAGGCTTGGCAAGAGGCTTTCTCATTTGGATTCGATCCCGGTATTGTAATTTATTATCATCATTTCCTCAATTTCCCCCCTTATTGAATCCTAGTAGTGAAATTTTTGTTAAATAAAAGGAGATTATGAACTTGAATATGTTGTCTGTATGCTCTTTATGTAGTCTTTTGTCTGTATGCTCTTTATGTAGTCTTTCTTGATTATCGTTCTCTTGTGGTTGATGATTTTTCTAATTTGTTAACTTTCTGCGAAACTTGCAAGAATTTGCATATTGTTTAACTGGGATTTTGAAATGTACTGCATTTTATACTGTCAAAATAACATATAATGAGTGCGTCGAATGAGGAAAAACTCATGACTGCTAACCAATTTGTGTTGGATGATTTTGGCTATAAACACGCTTACAAATTCACGGAATTTTCAGCATACGCCTCGGGTAATTGGTGATATACCTGATCCAAATGATGCAACCTTAGACCATGGGAGGCTTGCTGAGAGGTTATAACTTTTTCTCCATTTCGTTTTTCTTTTACATTCTGTAATTTTTCGTGCACTTGTTACTCTTTATTATTTTAGGATATATTTCAAGGACACTTAGGGAGAGAGAAATTGAAAATATCCTCAATGTTTATAACTCTTAAGTGTGTCCTTTTTTTCGAAAATCCTAAAGTAGTCTTATCCTTCTTCTTCTCCACTACTTGTACTCCTATTCTCCAGTCTTAAAATAAGAGCATCCGACAACTGGCTTATTTCCTTTGTTCTTTTGCTCATGGAAGCAAGAGACTGAAAAAAGAACACAAATAATAAAGTAAATAGGAGAAAAAGAAAGAAGTGACACTAGGAATTATTATCAAAGAATTGATAAATGAATAATTTCTGTATATTGATTACAACAGTCTAGCTGATACACACACACACACACACACACACAAAAACACACACGCACACACACACGAGTCCTAATATAGGCAAATAACTATACAGGAAATAAACAATAAATTAGCCTACAAATTAGGAACTAATTTTGTTGACTTAATCACTTCCTAAAATATAGCTAATTTAGGTAATTTCATAAATTACATTGTTAACACTCTCCCTCAAGCTGAAGGATAAATGTCTATCATGTGAAGCTTGTCTTTGTCTTACAAAGTCATTCTTCTTAAGTGCCTTGGTGAACATATTAGCAATCTGATCATTTGGCGATGTAAATGTAGTACAAATCTTTTTACTGGTGACAACATTTCTCACAAAGTGACAATCAACTTCAATATATTTTGTCCTCTCGTGGAAGACATAATTACTTGCAATATGAATTGCGGCTTGATTATCACAATACATAGGAATAGGTTCCACATGTAATACCGAAATCTTCTAGAAGTGCTTTCAACCAAATTAGCTCACATGTAGTATGAGCCATGGCACGGTATTCAGCTTCAACACTAGACTTAGAAACAACCATTTGCTTTTTGCTCTTCCAAATCACCAGATTACCACCTCCAAAAGTGCAATAACCCCGATGTAGATTTCCTATCAGCTTTTTCACCAGCAAAATTGGCATATGAAAAACCAACTAAATCTATATGTTTATTCTTTTTAAACCACAATCCTTTTCCCGGAGATTTTTTAACATAAATTAAAATATTGCAAACAGCTTTCCAATGATATTTTTTATATTTCTCCATAAATTGGCTAATTGGCCCCATGGCATGCAAAATATCTGGTCTCGTTACCGTCAGATAAATAAGCTTCCCAACAATCCTTCTGTACTGTGTGCTATCCTAAAAGTCTTCATCCTCCTTCCACATGTCTAGGTTAGGTTCCATAGGGACATTGTTTTGCCCCTAATAGGCTTGTTTCTTCTAAGAGATCTGTGTAGTACTTTCTTTGAGATAACGCTACACCTTGTTTACTACGAGCAACTTCAACACCAAGAAAATACCTCAATTGACTGAGATCTTCTATAACAAATTTTTGCCGCAAGTATATTTTGGTTTCATCAATCCGAGTCACATCCTCATCAACATATATAATAAGGATCACAATTCCAGATGAACTATGCTTAGTCTAAATCCTGACTTTGTCTAAATCTTGTAGCAAGAATTACTTGGTTAAATTTATCAAACCAAGCTCGAGGACTCTGCTACAAACCATAAATAGCCTTCTTTAGTTTACTCACCAGATGATTTCCTCTTTGAGAAACAAACTCCGTTGGTTACTCCACATAAACATCCTCGGCCAAATCCCCATAAAGAAATACATTTTTCACATCTAATTGATATATCAGCCAATTTTGATTTACTGCCATATATATAAGTACATGAACAGAGCTAAGCAGAGCAACAGGGGAAAAAGACTCAAAATAGTGTATGCCTAGTGTTTGAGTGTATCCTTTAGTAACCAATCGTGCTTTATATCTCTCAATAGAACCATTCAGTTGATATTTGAGAGTGAAAAACCCATCTACATCAAACTGGATGAACCCTCAGGTAATGTTACTAAGTGCCACTTGTTTTTAGTAAGAAGTACTCACATCTCTTCCTCCATGGCCTTTGTCCAATCAGGATTGTGGAAAGCCTCTTGGTAATTCCTAGGAATGGATATAGATGACAGAGACAGTGCAAAAGGATGAAAAAATGGACCAAGGTGATCGAAAGAGACAAAATTAGCAATGTAATGTTGAGTGCAAGAACGCTTACCTTTGTGAAAAGCAATTGGCAAATGATTAGAATCACCATCGGAGTTTAGTGGTGTTGGAGACGTCTCTTGAGTTGGAGGGGTTTTCATAGTGTTGCGCCTATTATAAACCCGTAAAGGTTTAGAAGGTGGTATTGAAGTATACACAAGAGTAGGAAGATGAATAGATTTTGTGGAAGTCGAAACCTTGAAAAAAGATTCAGACTCAAAGAAGGTGACATCTGCAGAAACAAACCTCTTTTTAGTTATATGAACATAACACCGATACCCTTTTTGAGTTCGAGAATACCCTAAGAAAACACAACGAATTGCTCTAGGAGAGAGCTTATCCATACCAGTTGCAAAAAGGTGAACAAAGCGCACACACCCAATAATATGAAGAGTGAGTGAAAATAAAAAAAAATCGGGAAAAAGACATTTAAAAGGAATTTCACCTCCAAGAGCAGATGAGGGCATCCTATTAATAAGAAAACTTTCAGTGAGTATTGCATCACCCTAAAAAGATTTAGGTACATGCATTTGAAGCATATTAATGCGTGCAATCTCAAGAAAATGTCGATTTTTACGTTTTGCCATACCATTATGTTGTGGGTATAAGCACATGAAGCTTGATGAATAATACCGTTAGAAGAACAAAACTTAAGAGAAATCAGATTTCATATATCCTAAAGCATTGTCAGATCTTAATACACGAATATTAGATGAAAACTGAGTCTTTATTTCACTATAAAGATTTGAAATACATCAAGAACAGACGACCTATCTTTTAACAAATAAAATCAAGTCATTCTGGAATGGTCATCCTCAAAGGTAATAAAATACCTATCACCTGACATTGTAGAGTAACGACAAGGACCACATCGGAATGGAATAAATCAAAAGGACGCATACTTCGACTTTCTCTTGAAGGAAAAGATGTTCTATGATGCTTACCTAACTAACATGCTGATCATTTTATTTCAGAAATAGACTCTCGAAAAGAGACAACAGCTTTAGATGTAGAATCATGAGTAAGATAGTAAACTCCCCCGGACTCAGAGCCTTGTCCAATCTCTGTATTTGTCTGGAGATCTTGAAAGATACAAAAAGTTAGAAAGAAACTTACAATACAATATAAGGATTTTGTAAGTTGATTAACAGAGAGGAGGTAAAATGATAATTTTGAACATGTAGGACATGATCAGGTGCAAAAGAAGCAGTATGAACAGTACCAAAACCAGACACATGAAAAATAGAACCATCAGCAACGGTGATTGGAGAAAGAGACTGACCAGGTGTAAAATTAGAGAATTGATGGGAGTTACAAGTCGTGATTAGATGCACCTGAATAAATTAACCATGAATTACCAGAGGAGGCTGCAAATGCACCAATATCCGATGGAATGACATCGGAGGTAACATGACTGGTTGAGAGTGACGTAATCTATTATACTACTCTTTAGATATTTGAATAACATCTACAGGAATTGTTGTAGAGGAGCTAGATTCATCTAAAGAATGAGTAAAAACTGCAGCTTTAGGCCCTTTGAATGATTTGACTTTAGCACCTTTGATAGCCCAATCAGGCCTGCCATGTTTATCCTAACATCGATCTAAAGTGTGTCCTTCTTTACCACAAAACTCACATAACTTTTTACGACATTTTTTAATAATAGAAGAAATGGGAAGAAGGTAGGAACAATTATTACAATTATTTATTTACAAAGGGAGAATTTTTCCCAAATGACTCTAGTAATGCCAGAACTATTGCATTAACTACGAGGAGAAAGTTGTTATAGGGACTATACAGAATTGTTGAGAAATAATTAGAGAGTTGCAGTAATTAAGGATATAATGGGATGTGAAAGGGTGTGGGACAAAAGAGAATTTTTTTTTTTACAATGAGAATCATGCTTTGAATTGTACGAACTCGAGTTTGGAGAGTTTATCTAGTATGTTTTGTTGACCAACTACTTTAACTGGTGACCATTTCTAATAGCACGAATTAGTCTTTTAACCTATAAAGGCAGCCTGTCAAGGGAAGATGTTAAAATATGGCTATTTTTCACCTTGAAAGTTATGAGATGGTTTGTTTTGAAAATTCCCCTTACTATTTCTATCCTGTCAAGACTTATACAAAGCTATAAAATATTTTGGCATATTACTATATATAGTTAAAAAAAAGATTCAAGAAGCCTGTAATTATTTTTCCAGTTGTTTAATGGGTCCTTTTTTCACCATTTTTCTTCTTCGATAACTTCCTGACTATATTTAAAATGTACGCCTTTTCTTTTAATCTTTTCTCGTCTGCTTTAATGGGTCCTTTTTTCAACATTCTTCTTCTTCGAGAACATCTTTACTATATCTAATATGAATGTCTTTTCGCTTTAATTTTTGGCGTGTTTGTTCACTATTGCCTGTGGAGGATGAAGGGTTTTTTTGAACCTGGTCATATGGATTTTCAGGATTGTGATATTACTGTTTGATTGTTCGAACCTTCCATATTTTATTTAATAGATACCTTTTTCTAGAAAGGCTTTCCTTAAGATATTTAGCTGTCATTCAGGTTGACAACATATGGGTTGGCCGAATTGCAAATCCAGGGAGATGGGAATTGCCAGATTTGTCTCTCTTCACTAGTCGATTATTGTTGAACTGTCTAATTGATTACCAATGAGTTTATGTAAATAGTATCTAGTCATGGCAATATTTTTATCAGTATTTTTTGATAGAAAGCAGCAAGGTAAATTGAAAATGCTACCATGCTTTGGGTCGTTTTGTTCAATTTATATCAGTTTACAGTTACTTTTTGAGCATGTTCGGCTAAGCTTGAAAATAAGTGAATACTTTTCATTAACTATTGTTTCCAACCATAACAGTTAAAATAATTATTTATTTTAAAACTTGTTTACTTTTAACTTTTTAAGCTTAGCCAAACATGGTCTTTGTTATGCAATTTCAAATGTATCTTAAGTTGGTACCCTTATTTGGGACCTTGGTAAGGTTTATACCTGCAAGGCCATTCTACAGTTTTGTTTCTGCTGATGAGTGACAATCAAATCCATTTTAGTTTTTAATGGATTAATATATTTTCTTGTTTCCTTGGTATAGTTGTAATTAGTTGCTTGACTTACTTGACAGTTTCGAGCCCTCGCGGATCAGTTGTTACAGAATCCCGATTACCACAAGTATGTACGAAAGCAGGTCATCAAACAGGTATACTTCAAAAAACTTCTCATGAATTGACTTATTCCCATCCTAATCTTAGTGTAGTGATTGATGAAGATGCTAAATAGAGAACTTAAATTAACTTAATTAAATTAATGTGTTCCCAGTCACATTTTCCGTAAAAAAATGAAAAAAAAATCTAAGTAGCTATTCAAACTTGACATGTATCATGTTTTCAACCTCGGTTGATTGACCCTTTTGTTTTTGCAGTCAATGCTCGGGTAGGTTAAAAAAATCATTTACGCTTTGAAAAGTAATGCATCTTCTAGTATTATTTTGACAAGTGGATGCTCTTTTTCAGAAGTTTCAAGTTTGAATTGATGGTGATTCAACGGTTCTCTTTTTCACGTTATTTGTCATGATCTAACTACATATTAAGGTTTCACCGTACGAACTGCATCTAAACCTTGTATTATCAAGACAGCTGTAGCATTCCTGGAGATGATCTTTTAGTTCTGTTGCTACTGTCAAATACATCAAGAAAGCTGAATAGCAAAACTCCAACATCTCCCAAAAATATTATAATTTACTGTAGAAATATGTACCTGGAGAATTAAAGCAGCTCCAAAAATAAAATTTTCAAATTTGATGCTCAATTCAGACACTTGAGCTGTAGATATCAGACTAAAATATAATTGAAAATTAATTGATTTTTGAATGCTTTAAAGATTTTCCCAATGAATGTTCTTTCATTTGGCCTGGAGTTCAAGGACACAGTACTTTCTCTGTCACTGTTGAATGCCTTTGTTCCCTTTTCGGGACGAATTATGCTATTTGTACAATTTTTTGTACAACATTGTTGACAATGTTGGTTGTGGCAAAAAAAAATATTGGTTGAAATGATGAATTGTTTTTTAAATTATCAAATGACAACGGGGCATGTTGTCAACAATGATGTCAAAATTATTGTATACCAAGCATTTTTCTTTCGGGATCCCCAAACTAATAAACAATTTCCTAAAATAAATGCTTCATCTCATTATTCTAACCATCCTTGTGATGTAGTAAATTATTCTAGTTTTTTCATGTTTTTAAAGATATAAAACACACGACCTCTCATCACTTTACTTCGCGTCGAAGAATATAAATTCAAACTAGAGATTCAACAAGCTCGTAAGCAACATCATCTCTCACTCAGTCATTATTCAGATCGTTCCAGATCTTCTGAGGTAAATATAGGTTGTCCAATAATGTAAGAGTTCAATGACGTGTAGCTAAATTTAGAAGAAATAACAACTATGGTGACAAATTTTGGAAGCTACCCATTGTCCACATTCAAGTGTCTTATTGAAACTAGTTTTTATGATGTACATTATAGAACCTAACACATGTTAACATCATACGACATAAGATTATGGACGGGTTCAGACGAGATAGGTATGGTCAGATAATAAGCTTTTGAAAACAAGTTTCGTGGTACGAAAATGCATTCATATTTCTCATTTGTAAAATTTCATACGTTCAAAGTGCATTTTGTAATCTGACAATGATAATTATCCCTTGGTTTTCCAAGACATTTACACGGTCTTCTGAAGAAGTTTTCTTCCCCCACCCCAAGTTCATAACCTGCGAAATCCAGTGATTTCTAAGTAACAAAGCTAAATAAGATTTGTTACCTGTCATTTCATCGGTTTTCGGAATTTTTTATCTTTCAGCAACTCATCACTATGACCTAACCCAATAGAATTTTAAGCATGTTGACTTTGATATTTAATCCTTTCGATCATATCGGTGATCTTTGCTTGTAACTTACCATAATAATTTCCAATAACAAGTTTCTCTTGGTTAGTGTCTCCGCATTATTAATATTTTCCATTTCAACTGTTTCTTAAATTTTGTAGATAATCTCTGATGTACTTGCATTATGCATCTCTTCTGAAAGAGCCTCTTCGTTTTCTCATTTTAGTGTCTGATTTCCTTTCAGTTAAAACGTCACAAAAAGCTCTATGAAGGTTATGTCCCCATGAAGTACAAAAGCTACGTGAAGAAGATGAAAAAGTCAATTACCTACACTTTGGGTATCAGTTTTCTCATATTACGTTGTAATTTACATTGACATGATTTTATTTTCATCAGGTTGGGGGAGTGGGGAGATCACGTTACTCTACAAGCAGCTGCAGACCGAGTAAGTATTCTAATGCTTTAAGCTCTAAATATCTCGTTGTTCATGTCAGTAGGCATAAAAAGGTTTTATAAGAGTTATACGGTCTCAGTAGAACATTTTAGAGGGAGAAGTGGATTGTTAAGGATTTTAACTGTTTTGGATCTTCCAATAATTTTAGCTATGAACTGAACTGAGTGGCGAAAAATGATATAGTCAACTCAAATCTATTGGGAAAAAGACTTAGTTTGTTGTTGTCTGTATGTTGTTCATGTCACTTGGAAAATATAAGGAATGTCTTGTCTGTTTTGAAGGGTGTAAATTAGGAAAAACAAGCCGAGCTGAGTACTAGGTTATCCAATGTTGTTTTCTTTTTAACTTTGATTTATTTATAACAAGCCAATTGGAGGCAAGCTCGAATAGTTCTTTCACGTCTATTTAACTTGTATGACCTGGCAAGTTGAGCTAAATGAATTAGCTAGCCTAAAATCTTGATTAAGCACGGTTTGTTATTTTACGAACTAATCTATATCTAGCTTTTAGCGAACGAATATTTGAGAGTTGAAAAGCATCCATTAAGTGCCAAATGTTATGAACATCTGTTGGAAATATTTTCACACACATGACACACTCACTCTTGAATTTACCCTTCCAAGTTAGACTATTAGCACTGCATTATTTCTATATCAATGTCTGTTATTTTTTCACTAAATTGATCTATGATTTTTTGTGTTCCGTATTATATTGGCACCTGACCATTTTGAACTTCCTATAGTTCAAAGCAAAAATTTGTTTAGTCACCTCTTTTCGGGACACATGCTATATTGAAATCCTTCCTAAGGACAGAAATCCATCCAGAGGTATGCTTAGTGTATTCTTTATTCTTGTTTTTACTTCTCCTTCTTTGTCAATGATACTTTATTCTCTTATGATTTTTATGACGTTCAACTGAAGAAGGGAAAGAAAAAAAAAAAAGAAGAAGAAGAAGAAAGGAAAAGGCTATGATTCGGTGGTTTATAACCATTCAGAGCCCTCGTATTTGTACAAATGCTCCTCGACCCTTGTCCTCTTTTTGACACGAAAAATTAAGAGAACCTTAAAGTCGATAAAATTAAAAATATTGTTTTCGGTGTTTTCGTTTGCCTTTTGTCATCTGGGAGTTGCACTTGATTATTTCCATTGACATTTTTGTTTATACTTGTGTTTTGAAGAGTTATGGCTGAGCTTTTGGAGCGAAGTTCACTACAATTCATTGTATCAAACTGGTGGTAAATATTTACATTTTAGAGTTCACAAGTTCTGTAATATTTGCATTAATTCATAACTGGACACCTTACAATTTTTTCTTCTGATGATATTTGACAGAGGTTCCTGCAAGAGTACACAGAAAAAGGCATTGGCTATTTTAAAGCTTCCACTCAAATTCTCCTTGCTGTCGGCGAGCACAGTAAGCACACAACGCCGTTGAGCGCTCTGTGCACATTTTTTATTGAATATCGTGCACTCGGTTAGTTGTTGATGTACAGATAAAATCCGAGGGTTGGCATTCCATATCTACACTTGCAAATGTCTGTAAATTTGCACCTTACATTAAGAAACATATGATAAAATTTGTTAGTTGTCACTTTTTAGGTCTTACCATTGTACTCTTACTCCCACTATTGTTCATAAAAACATTCCATGTTGAATTGCATTGAATGGGTCGAATCATTCCACATGGGCCAATGATTTTCAGTTTTTCCTTTCTTCTTGAGAAAAGAAAACCAAAGTCGCTGCTAAACGACTCGATGGGACCATTAGCTACATACACTCGCATGGATTGCATGGTTCGGTGATGTGCATAGGTTGTATTTAAAAAGTTCAATTACTATGAACCCCTGCATGAGTGTCAATACCATGATCGAAAGTATCAACCCGAAGAATATATCATCTAATTATTCTTCTTAGTAAGTGTTGATACCATATTAAGGTGGTATCGCCATTGTCGAGTATTAAAAAGAGTAGCATTTTGAAAGTAATGGTTGAACTTGACGCCATCAAGAAAAGGTAAGGCATTCTGCATTCATAGTCTCGATTGTCAACTTAACGGAATAGCCATGTGTTTATGGTCCAACCAACATGTATTCTGTACTAAAATTTCTTAGAATGTATCAATATTAACAGAGAAATCGTCCCATGACATCCTCGCAATGTGAAGGGAAATAAATAGTAGTAGGGCCATCGTTGACACAGATGACGCTGCTTGCACAAAGGAATATGCTTTCTATATATGCAGCATGATTCTCATGGTGATGGAGTAGTGGGGTTTTGACAACAGTAGGGATAGCAGGGAATGGGTTATATAATTCTATTGTTCCCTTTTTTTTTTCTCCTTTTCTTTAGAGTTTATTATTTTTTTATTTAGTTTAACTAAAAATAAAAGCTATTGTGGTACTTGTAAGGT
>CAIGRK010227975.1:0-13121 GCA_903798315.1 Fraxinus greggii
TCGGTAGAGATTAAAATCGGATTAAAATTAAAAAATTAGTCGTTATTGTTGATTTTTATTAGACGAGTGAAACCCAATAACGACTATATTTTCAATTTTAATTGACTTTTAATCTTTATCGAACAAGCACTAAATGAACAACTGAACACCAACTCACCAATTTGGTTCCCAAACACGTGGAAAACCAATAACATCTCCCACTTACCGCAATCTCATTCCTCCTAACTAGTTTCTTAATAATTATTCACTCACAAAAATTTTACTTTAACAAATATATCTGAGTATATCCTTAAGCGCATCGGAATAACTACGACAATCAATTACCATTCTACATTGCCATCAGCCAGGAATTCAATATATAAAGGATCAATATAGTATTACTTCATTGCATAAAAAGGTCACAATAAAATACAAAACTACTACATAGGATGTCCTGAAGAAACTGAAGCTGAATCAAATCTCGAGGACTATTCATAATGTTATGCTACAAGATTCTTATTTTCTAACTTCCTCCTTGGGCTATTGGTTTAATATCATCAATCTGAATTGTGTCTTCTCTTTTCTTTCTCTTTGTTGTGTTTCCTCTTGTCATCTGAAGCACGAGAATGTCGCTTCTCTCGCTTTTCATGCTTCTCGCGTCTCTTCTCCTCGCGCTTTCTTTTCTTTCTGCTACTTTCATCTTCAGACTCTTCTTCATCGTTCCTTGCAGGTGCGATTGGCATGGGAGTATTCATCTTCTCAAATGACTTGGACTCCAGACTGGCAGGTAAACTTGATTCTTCGCAGGAACGAGGCACCCTGCCAATGTTTCAGAAGTTAATAATAAACTGGAATTTGTGTGGGATTTCTTGGGAGAAAATGGAGAGGCGGGGACGAGTAAAAATGAAATCATAATAAGAAAGAATCATACTTAGATAAACCAAGACCCTGAACCTGAGCAGCTTCAGCATGACCAGCTCCCAAGTCTTCTGCAGTAGAACCTCGCTTTACAAGTTCAGCAAATTCATGTTTATCTAGTCGATTACCTTGAGATTTTTTTGCCCGTTTAGGAGCTAAGCCTAGAGCCTCTCTCATGGCTTGCTCCTCTTCCTCCTTGATCCTTTGTATCTCTTCTTTAATAGCCTCTGAATTTGCAGCCTCAGATTTTTTATCACGGGCATACCAGTGGAGGTCTTTCCCTGTAAGAACACAAGTTCAGACAATAATATAATCGGAAATAAACCAACTAGTGATGTTCAAACCTCAAAAAGCTTGGACCTCTTTAATAATGTACTCTGACAGAGTAGAGAGCTAAAAACTTCAGATAGAAATCGCTTGTAAGTGGAGTTTCAAAGTTAATCGGTAGACACACCAGAACTTATGATGCACGCGTGGCAGGAAATGTTTTCCCTAATATGCATGTAGACTTTGTGGAATTAGTGCCACCAGCACATAAACTTCCCCCCTTTGCAGTTTAATGTTATTTTATTTGTTCTCCTGATCTGCTATAAAGGGCAAGAATTATTTTTTTACACAATCCTTCTGGGACCAATAGTCTTATTCTTATTGGATTCAAACTAAGTGTAGGTTAAAATTATTTTAAATTCTATTTGGATGCTTAAATGAGAATTTCATCTAAAATTTCCCACCACAATTGTTTTTTTTTTTTTTAACCTAGTGACAACTTATAATAGGTTTCGATCACATATAACGCTTAACAATTATCTTTGGTATAAAAAGTTCTGGTTTGATAGCATTTCAGCCTAAAACACTAATTCTATAGTGATCCACCAATATCCATTTGTCCTTTCAATCTCTTCCACTATTTTGTCAGTAAAGCATGTCCACACGTCAAATTTTATTCCTGATTTATCATGTCAATTTGTTGAGACAACTGAAAATCCCAGGGTAAGCTAAGCTCAACAATAGAAACAGCAGAAAAAGATCCAAACGAGAATAGAGCATCTCACCCAGGAATGGAGAACTTGTGTAGGGATTGGACGAAAGCCTGAAGGGGGTAGCAGAAGGCAAACACTAACCATTGGACCTATCAGAATAAGGTTTCAAGGAACGTCCTTTCCTTAATACCATAATTCAGATGAATCTCAAACATGTTGGAGTAGCAATGAAGTTAGCGAGAGCTCTTGATCTCAATTCAGGAGTTCCAATTGAAATTTCAAATTTCCATAGAAAAATGCACACAAATGACTTCCTTGATTTGGAAGCAAGCTTGGAGAAGTACTTTAAACAAAAGCAAATTCTTAAAGAACAAAAGGTACTCTTGGTGATGATGATAGTATTATACTAATTAGAGTTGTGCTACAATGGTAGAAACAACTTGAAGCATAGGGAAATCACAAGGTAACAGACTAACCAGAGATTCGCACTACGGAGTTGATGCAAAATTTGAGAAGCCATTTTTGCCAGTTGATTATATGATGGGTTCATATAGATGATACCATAGTTTGTGTCAACAGGACCTTATAGTTGAAGATTATTCTACAAATCCTGTAACTTATCAATTCAAGCTCGCGTCCATGAGACTGATGAGCAACTCAAAAATGGTTACTTGTCAGGACTGAGCTGCCATAAGTGACAAGATGATTATTCTTCTTCTTTCCAATATTGAAGTTGCATAACAATATGCTTTACAAACGGAGGTAACACTGAGCTGATACAGAGCTAGGAATCCTATATTCCTTATAACCCAATACTTATTTTGGGTACAAAACTACTCAAAATCATGTCTAACAGGCCCAGACAAGCAACAATAATGTGAACTTAACCACCTGGAGGATCAAATAAGGATAAAAGGGAAGGATTTGATACATTCTGGAGGTGTGGGAGACGCTGACAGGACTCTATACAATCTGCCCTTTTAATTGTCACAAGATCGGTCTGATTTTCATTCACGTCCTCATCATCAAGTTCATTATTAGAAGTTAAAACTAAAGAACATGATTTCGAGGAACCTAGTTAACACAGATATGTTAAGAATCCAGTACACATCCAAGGCAAGACTTCATTTATCATAAGTGTGTTGGACATGTCCACGAATCTCTTGACCAAGAGAAGTAGAAATTCTTTAGTTGCTGCAATAAGGAGAAATTTTGATGCTTCTGCAAACTTTGGCAGCTCCTAAGGTGGAAGAAAAAGATTGGAGGTTATGACTTCAGTAACAAGGTCAACTGTATGGGAAGGCACATACTTGTTCGTCAACATAGTAGTAGCGAAAAATATAGTATCTAAAGAAGCAGTAGCCGAGTAAAAAATTCTTAGGGAAAACATCCTGATCCTTACAAGAATCCTAGGGTTTAACAATGATGACATTCCAGTTAATAGGAGGTATTTGGTACACATTGATATGGGCGAGCATTGACAAGATGATGTTGGTCTGATGTCCTACCTATGGATACTTTTCATATCTTATTGGAACAAACATAAATTATGATTCTTATAGAAAACCATCGTACGAAACCAAGTACTTGCACGTTCACAAGGACAATAAAGAACCAGTTGAAAGACGATCCAGAGATCATATGCACAACACAAAAACTAGTTTTCTCAACCACATCGCCCATGGCTGAAAAGGTTAGACAGTTTCACAGAAAAAAAAGGAGGACATTGTCGAGTTGATGAAAATTTGCCATACCATAGCTAAAGTAGTATCCGAACAATAACTCGCAAACTAGTCATACAAGAAACATCACTTATGTAAGATTATTTGAATCTAGCTGCACAAGGGTAGCTATCTAACATGCATACATGTATCTTTATATAAAATCTTCAGCTTTACAGCTCAATTTGTTCATAAATATAGAGGGAAGTTCACTTTATATTTCTACACATGGGCTCGTATCTTTATCATAAAACATTTGCAAAAAGTTGAGTTAGACAAAATTTCTCCAAAATTACTGTGGAGTTCAACAAGCACAAGGTTCAATTTGCGGGAATGAGAGAAACAGATCTCGTATTCCAAGCAAACTGTTAGGACATATTTTGAAATTAAAATAGATATGGCTAGTGCCAACTCACAACTCATCATAATATTCTAAAAAGGATACAAGCATGCATAGTTTTATTTTTGTGCGTGTGGGTCCAGAAAGGGGAGAGAGGAAGTGAGCTGCAACTATAGAAGTATTTGCAAAGGCCAAGAATTACTTCTGTTGTGCATTCCATGGAAAAAGCAGAAACTCAGAAATAAGGAAACTGGAAGTCGGTTCATTCCAGTCAGTGATGGATTGAGCGCCGGTTAGTTGATGACCAGGAAAGAAAGTAAAAAGAGAACAAAATCACAAGCTTAACTATTGAATATCCAGTGCAAACCAAATATATACACACACATAGAGAGAGGATTTTACCTTTCTGCCATCTTCCCACGGGTGCTTTGAGACTGTGACCTAAATAGTTTTCCCGATGTTTATCAGCTTTCACATCTTCCCAACTAAACTCTGCATAGAGAAACAGATGATAACTTAATGAATAATCCATGACAAATGCATTTTCATCTTCATATACTGAGGAGGCATAAACAATTCCAAGGAGAAGAACGAAAAAATTAGGCAAGTAGACAAGGTCTGAAACCACATGGTGAAACTTATTTAGCAGTCTACAAACTAATGGAACCATGGGTCATTAGTAATGCATCAAGAACACTCCTCTTATAACTAAAATTCACAAATAAAGTATCTATTTATAAATAATAATAGAACAGATAGGAAGATGAAGACAGATAGCAATTAAATAAATTTGATTCTTTCCAGAACCCCAGTGGATGAAGTAAGGCATCATAACTAGCCCAAATGTTGAACTCACATTCCTGAACTTCACAATCGGTAGTAAATTGACCCAAGCTTACCTGAAATTAACATTCAGATTGACTCATTCCTTTCACTGTTAGACCACGCCACAAGTTCACATTCAAAACTATTTCTTTTTTCCACATCCCCTTAGTTATGTTACCTGTACACAAGTCTCAAGCTAAATACTTATACAGAGTATAAATGAACTTGTGAATTGTGATAAAGCACTTTTATGCCTCGTCATATCCTTATCTTAAATTATACTGTTGCAACTACAAGGGAAACCAAATTTCAAAACAAGAACACAAATTCATAAATAAATTTATTAACACGCAATTACAATACGTCTAATTCAAAAAGAATTCTAGATTTTGTATAGCGCATAGGAACCCTAAAATTGGAACCCTAAAATTGTGGAGGAAAATGAAGGAAAAAGAACTTACGATCACGACCACCACGAACTCCACCTCTCGACGGATGGTACATCTTCTCCCTCTAGGTGTAAGAATTTGTATAACTTCGGGGAGGTGAGGGGAGGGGGGAGTTTTTTTCGATCTGTAGAAGAAAGGAGATAAATTAACGTAAAGGAGGAGTCCGGAAGTCGATACCCGTTGGGCTTACGAAAGAGCCCGTAACATATACACGTAATTTATTTGGAAACCCCAAATATTTAGACTACGAGGCATGGTAATTTTGCCCATTGGCATTTTCATCCTCATGGTTAGTTAACAAATACAAACTGGTTCACATTGCCCCAAAGCATGTTTGGTACGATAAATTATACGAAATGAACATGAGTAAAGAATGAAAATAAATCAAAAATATTGTCTAGCGTGAATTTGATTGAACCAACGAATTACACGACACGACATTCTTTACTTATAATTTTAATTAATATGCCATCATCCAACGTAGCAATGCCATAAAAAAGTATTAATTATTATAAACTAAAGAGAGAAAGATAATAAAGAATAAAGAAGTAAATAGATTAATGTGTGCTTTATCATGAATCAATGTCCCATATTTATATGTTATAATAAAAGTTATAGGGTACAATGATCATTCACAAATACTGCTTTTTTGACAACGTGAAATAATGCATTGAGAATTTTTGAATATAAGGGATATAAGCAATACCATTATGTAGTTAGTTTCCATTATAATTAATGTAAGTGTAGTAAAATAATAAATTATAATGAATGGTTAGTCGGCTTATTTAAAAGTCAATATGACTTTTTTACCCACACTAAAAGAGTGTATTATGTTCGAATTGTAACTCTCATTAGAATCATTTTTGTACAAATCCATTATTATAATGAAATACATTTGAGATTTGATGTCAAAATTTTATTTTGTACCATTTGCTTTTTTTCTACAAAATTTTTAACATGTTTTTATCATGAAATTCTATCAATTTAGTTAGCAAAAGTATTTCTTATTTTCTATTCAAAAGAAAAACACTTAGGGTCCGTTTGATTGTAAGGGTGAAAATTGGTGGAAAGAAAATGAATTTCAGATAAAGTAATTGTCTAGAATTTGTTTTGTATGAAATTGTTAATTAAGTGTGTTTGATTGGTATAATTTTTCACCCGAAAAAATTTTGAAATTTTGGATCTTTTTGTTCGCGTTTAACTTTATTTTACATGAAAATTATCCATTAAATGAAATTTTTTTACAGTTGGTTATGAAATTTGTTACAATTGCCAAAAAGTAAGAAAAAAAAAATAATATTTGCTCGAAAACTATTTTTTCACAATTTTTCATCAAAGTTTAGTGTTCGTTTGGCTTCGTTTTACATGGAAATTGTCTATTAAAGTGAAATTTTTTTTTTTTTTTACAATTAGGTATAAAATTTATTTTCATTGCAAAAAAAAATGAAAAGAAAAGAAAATTCGCCCAGAAGCTGGAATTCGAAATGGAATTCCTCANGTGTTCGTTTGGCTTTATTTTACTTAAAAATTGTCCATTAAAATGATAATTTTTTCCACAATTGGTTATAAAATTTATTTCAATTGCCAAAAAGTAAAAAAGAAAACGGAAAAAAAAATTCCTAAAAAATCATTTTTTTTATCAAAGTTTAGTGTTCGTTTGACTTTGTTTTACATGAAAATTGTCCATTAAAGTGAAATTTTTTTTTTTTTTTACAATTAGGTATAAAATTTATTTTCATTGCAAAAAAAAATGAAAAGAAAAGAAAATTCGCCCAGAAGCTGGAATTCGAAATGGAATTCCTCAAAATGCTGGAAAAGAGGCGCGTGGGGTGAGGGGTGGAAATTTATTTTCCATGCCAAATTTTGCCAATCAAACACTAATTTAAGGGCGGAAATAAATTTTTTTTTTTCCATTTTCCATGGAAAAGGTGACTATCAAACATAGCCTTAGGTTTAACAAATAAAGTTAGAAAAATCGTTTTTTATTTTATGTTCAAAATAAAAGAAGAATATTGTATGAATGTTTCGAAAGAATCATTGTAATCTTATCTATATTTCAAAATGTTATTACGTTGTTGCTCTTTAAGACGCACAATTTAATATGAACAGTATGAAGAAAATTGGGTTGACATTCTTGAAGACAATGTGTATAATAGCTCCACCTAATTGCACTAAGATGGACACCGTGGAATCTCAAGAATACATGTTTGATTTTAACTCTTATAAAATATACTGACCTCGTATTTTACGACGTGATTTGCCGACTGTCATCTTAATAAGGTAGTTAGTTTCCTCATCAGTAGGGAAAAAATAAATAGCTAGGAAAAATATGAAATGCATCAATACTATATTACTTATAACCTCGCACGTGACAATATAAACTAGAAGCTAGAAAGGTAATACAACTGAAACGTGCATTTATTGACCTAAAAGAGATTAACCGAATCTTATATACTAGCTCTAATTGTTACATATGAGATTGACATACAAAAAACAATCATTTCCCATGGCTCCACCCTTGGACCATAAGTATGATGAGATATCATGCTTGCTTGATGCTTCGTTGTGTGGCTAAGGCGTGGATTGTCAAACTTCACAGTCTATTTTTTCCTATACGAACGAAGTTGAAAATTGAACTTGATGTTCGGATAATATGTTTCTAGTTTCAAACTTACCTATTGTTTGACGTGGTAATTCGTTGCATATATTCTCGTATTCGTCTATTGATTGGCAAATAGGGCGCGGATTTGTCAATTTTGGAGTCTATTTCTTATTCACGAACTCAAAACAGAAGTCTTTAAATTGTACTTTCTGTTTTAATAATTTATTTCTAGTTTAGAACTAAACCTGTGTTTGTCTGCTTACATGATTTGGTATTTGGTTGCATTCGACTGACTTGTGAACTACGGTAAGGGGACTACATAAATTGACAAATCATAATTATCAAAATTGAAGTCATAATATATGCCTGAATAATATTCAAAGGCAACTCAAAATCTCACAAATTGAAATAGAAGAATGTGTGTAAACTATGCAGGAAGAAGATATAAACCTTACCAGCATGGGCCTTCTCTAGTAGAAACTAAATGAAGGCGGTGGCCTCCTTGGTGGACGATAATATTCATATAGAGCCGGTGGCCTCTCTGGGTACCACCTAGGAATAGGATAATACGAGCCTCTAATAGGATACAAAGGATTTGGTCGACCATAATACCCTTGCGCGTAGTTTGGCATATAGCCATACAGTCTGGCACTACTCTCGTTTTCAGGCACCTTATCAGTAATTTTCCGACTCCTCGGATGTATATTGCAGAAATAATCTCTACAGACAAAATCTTTAACCTCGGGGGGTCCAGCATACTCTTCGCATTTATGCACATTATTCTCCATCTTAGGACAATTTCCATCTTGACAGAAGCAAGATTTGTGCATTTTTCCCTTGTGTTGAGATTTACTTTTGTTGTCCAAATCTTCGTCGGACTCCTCAGTGTTTGTGTTCTTAGGTTTAACCCCGTCGTCCTTTTTAGATTGTGGCTCGTAGGACACGAGTTCTGCTTTTTTTGCTAATTTTGCATAAATAAGTTTGATAATTGTATCGGGATGCACTGTACCTGAGACTGATACAAGATTTTCCTCTATATTTATAGTGAGTGAAGAGATCCCTACATACAAAGAAGTTCGTTCTTAAAAAAATCAATTGACGCATACATATGATAGATTACAAATATGAGAAAGAAAAAAATAAAAAATAAAAAGAACCATGCTTCACATACAGGACCAGTTTCACAGGTCCCTTACAAGGAACTCACACATTGTGGGGCCCACCATGTGAGTAACGCGGTGAACCCCTGTGAATTAGTGCCCTGTACGTGGGGGATTAATTAAAAAAACTAAGCACATATCCTGACCAAAATGTACTTGATTTTGCAATTCTCTTGTATCGTGTGCGTGGAATTAGTAATTACCTGTGAGTTTCAACAATGCTTTCTCCAGTTTCTTTGGACATGCTTTACAGCAATTGAGAATCACTTTCACTACAATTTTCTGCAATAAATGAGACGATCAATGAAGGTTTATATCATAGAAAATACAGAAAACTATATATATAAATATTATATTACCGGTTCAGTAGGCTGGTCTGCCATTGAAAAAGATTGGAGAAGAAGCTGATGAAACGAATTAAAAAAGAGAAACAGAGGTTTAAGTGGACAGAATATTATACGAAAATTCGAGAGAAATATATGTAATGTTTTCCTTAAATTCCTCGAACGATTCCTAATTTAAATTTAGAAGAAATTGCAATGCATTTATATATTTGGTAATATAATCGTTAATATGGATTCGAAAGGAGATTACGAGAGTAATTGTTAAACCATTAAAATTTTAAAATCAAATAAAAATGAGATTACGATATCATTAATTATTTTGAGATCCTTTCTTTTTATTATGTTGTAAATATTTGCCCTATATTCCTAATAAAGTTTAATTAATGAGACATTCATATCCGACAAAAGTATTTAGCATACACTGAAGTCTGAAATAGTTGTCCTAACATCCTTAAAGTGAAAATTGCACCAACGTCCTCAATCTTTATCCCAGTTTTCACTTCAGGCTCGAACCCTTATTTTTAGCATTATTATTCAACCATCCATTTTTAGGTGACGAGTCTCAAATAAGATTTCTTTTAGGAAAAATAGAAGAATAATTGTTAAATGAACCAAATTTTAATTATAAGAAAGGATTTCAACTTTTTCTTATTTTCCCACTTATATTCCTATTTCTATTTTATCATTATTATCATTAAAATAATATTAAATAGAACGTTTTGTCTCTTATAACGACTTTTATTAAAATATATCTATTAGCGTGCTTTGAATGTGAATAATATATATTTTAACTGAATTTTTTCGTATGTATTTTCTTATTAAAAGATATGATGGACAAACAAGTCTTTTTACATTAGTTTCATAATTTTTTTTGGAAGGAAACGATCATTAGGTATAAGATGTGCTAATTTACGAAACTTGAGAATAAGAATACAACGAGAAAATTTAAGCTAAAATCGAAAATCATAATTGCAATAAAAATGCGGTGCATTTGAGAAATTATGTGGCGTAAATATAATTACTTAGTATAGCTGAGCAAAAACTAGTCATGGGCCATGTTTGGGCCGTCATCTTGGTCCTCTCTTCAAATGTTTCGTCCTGATATGATCTATTTGGCCCCGCTACTTGTTTTGATTAATTCTTGGGGAAAATTTGCATATTATTAATATTCTTAAAGTCTTGCGTACATGGAAAATTTTGACATGAAACTTGGATTTAAATTGAATATGATAAATTCAAAAATCAAACACGGGGCAAACACGAGATTTAACTTTTATTTGGTGGGGATTAAAATCAGATTTTTAGTACATTTTGATAGAAGTTGATGAAATGTATGGTTGAAAAGTTGTGGGATCCATAAGACATGTGGTTGAAATGAATTGCTGACTTTGACTTAAATTAACATCTAGTTTTTTTAATTAGTATTAAACATGGATTTAAGCTTTCCTATAAGATTAACCTTTCTTGTAATTTTTTTTTTTTGCTCTTAGAACATCATATTTGTTGTGTCTAAGAGGTTAAATTGAAGGAAGTTCATAAAATACAAGTTTCAACCAGAGTTACCAGATTGGGCCACTAGTTTAGTGTACTGTCTTCAACAATAATCACAAGTTAGATTAATTTTCGACGTATATAGATTAATTTTCGACGTATATACCATCTTTGTTGCAGATATATCAGCAAAACAACCAAAAAAAAAAAATCCCAATTGAACAAAGAAAACACAAAATGTAAATTTGATGTATGATATGGTTTATTATGTTAACATTAAAAATAAATGATGATTAGACATATCAAAGTGGAAAATTATACAGGACAACTCGAACAAGAAACAAGTGCAAGTGTTCAATTATTTTGTAAGGAAATTAAAATAAAACAAACAAAAAAAAGAAAAGAGAGAGAGAGAGAGAAAAATGAAAATCAGGGGCTGGCAATTCCTGACTTGATCTTCTGAATAGTAGCAATATCAGTCTTGAATGCTTTGGCAAGTATTTCATCATCAATTCCTGTGCCAAACACAGAATTGGGCACTGATACCGTGCCAGCATTTGCGCTTCCAAAAGCTGAAATGGCGATAGCAGGATTCTTATGGTTTCGGTTATACTGATAATGAGAAAGTCCCTTAGGAAAAACAAACATGTCCCCAGCCTCGAGTTGCTTAGTGTAAAGAACATTTTTAGTATCAGTAAAAGCCACTTCTAAGGTTCCAGACACTGTGAAAAGAAGCTCGGTAGCGCGAGGGTGGGTATGCGGGGGGTTGATGCCTGCCGGGGGGAATTTGAGAATAGCCATTGACACACTCTGTCCATCTAAAGCTGGAAATTCGACCAAACTAGCCTTTGTCACCATTAGGGTTCCTTGGATTGGACCAGGAAGGTCTCGGAATCCTGTGAAAGTGAAGAAAGTTCCATTGACAGACGAGAAATTTGCCGGTGTAATGAAGTCAGAGGTTATGTCTGGATCACTGGCTACTGCATTGATGAAGGCAACAATTAACAGCAAAGGCAGAAAGGATTGAATAAAATTCAAGGCCATTTTTGATAAATGCTGAAGGGATAGTTTCTTATTATCTTCTATATGTATTTAGAGCGCATTTTTATACTTAACTTTGTCCAAATGAAAAGGCCAAATGGTTTTCTATTTCCTGGATTGTGTTGGAATTCACTATGTTGATCGATGTATCTTTCTTTCCTGGATAAACTGATGGAGACACCAATAGAACATAAAGCTAATATTCCACGTAATATCCGAAGCTATCAACAAATAAGAGAATGTGAGCTGGGAGATCAGTACAAGATGGAGGTTTACATCAAGACTAGGTAAAGAAGTTCCCGTTCGTAACAATTTCATCATCCTAGTACATGTTAAGAATTGGGGTTCCATCTTAAAAGGTCAACCTTATTAAGAGGAGTAACTCAATCCTTTATAAGTTTGTCTATATTTACATCATTTTCTATCCTTTAACATACTCCCACAAGATGATGACTCGTTTGAGCTGACCAATCTTGAAATCCGTATGTTCACTTTTGGAATCTTAATCGGATCGAATTACTTGTTAGAACTTAATGGGCTCTAATATCATATTAAGAATTGGGGACCTTATTAAGAGGAATAACTCAATTCTTTATAAGTTTGTCTATATTTACATCTTTATTCGATGTGAGATTCTATCCGTTAACAGTATGCGTGTTTAATGATGGAGGTTTAGATTAAAACTAAATGTCATGTTGTGGATGTTAATGATGTAGTTGCTTTAGATCTTCCAGTACGTAAACAATAGACTCAACAAATATGTGGAAATAATTAATGTAGTTGATTTCAAATTCAATGAAAATGAGTTTTAGACCAACTTTAATTAAAATCTAATGAAAATCTAATTTTTATCCATAAGTTTGCCACAATTTTGGCGAGCTTTAATATGCTTAACAAGACCCAATTTCCTGGTAGGCTGGTACAGTACAACATTGTACTACTTTGATGTCTCAGCCTGTTAAACAGCCTCCCAACATCTAGAAGTAAGCATATGCCCTAATTCCAACGTTTGGAAAGCCATACCTCTAAGGAGAATATCCGGCTACTATTTTGCAAAAAAACAGTGACATGATCCTTTGTGTTTGACAAAGGTTTTGTATTTTCTAATGTATCCATGACTAATCTTGTAACGGGGTCTCACACGCTAGGCAAGCCATGTTTTTACAGTTAGTTTTGAGCAGAGTTCACCATTGAAAACTCGCTCACTACAAAATTGAAGGTTGGAAATTCATCTCTCTCTCAAAGAAAGAAAGAAAGCAAAAAAAAAAAAA
>CAIGRK010227988.1:0-10005 GCA_903798315.1 Fraxinus greggii
CCAAAAAAAAAAAGGAAAAAGTTGAGTTGTCATGATGAAATGTTATATGAAATTGGGTAGTCATAGTAAAACTTTATATGAAATTGAATAATAATAACGAAATAAAATTAAATTGGAGAATCTTGAGGTCGTCATGTAAAGTTGAATGGAAGTCGATTTAACTCATTTCAATAACAAAGTCTGAACAATGCAGCTGCATACGGAAAAAATAAAAAATAAGAAACGAAAAAAATAAAAAACTGATTCGGCATTCAAAAGAAAAACTGAATCGGTAATGAATAAACCTGGGTGTACCGAAATGGGTTCACAGACGGTTTACAGAAAATTTGAAAATTGTGAGGTGGAAGGCAAAAAGGGTGAATTAAAGCGGGAACCGCATACCAAATTTCCCCCAAATTACTCAATTACCACATTTCCCCCAAATTATTCAGTTCACCTCTTTCACCAAGCCCTTCCAACCAACGATTACACCCATTTTCTCTCACCCATCCTCTCCATCGGCATCTAACCAACCAGCACCGCCCGCACTGTAAACCCCGAAGCCTGCTCTTCTATTATAGATGTCCATCTTGTTTGGTGATTGTATGAATCCATGTCTCTACATGCTTCAAACAAAGTGCAAAATTTAATTGGTCTTGTTTTTCGTTCAATATCTTTCTGCTTTTATGAAAAGTGATTAACTGCCTTCTCTTTAATCTTTATGCACATTCTATTTTCTAGGTTTATGATTAAATTTTGGTTTGGCATGATCAGTCTTAAATAGTTTTATATAAGTGATTCCCGTTTCTTCTGTTACAGGGTGTTAATGGAGCTTTCCGTTTGTTTCAGCTGGAATGCCTTGCAATGCTTGGAAATAAATTTTCTTGGTGCTACTGCAATGGATGAATGGTGTCCATTTCGTTGTGATGGACGGTTTTGGTCCACTTACAAAATTGTTGCTTAGTGACTATTTTTTAATTAGTTTTGGTCCAATTGCACACAAGATTTTTGCTTTTAGTGACTATTTTTGTAATAGTTTTAGTCAACCTTTTTGTCTCATTGTATTTGTAGTCGACACAAAATACATAGTTAAGCGACATAAGTTTTACAATTACAAATAGAACTTGAATTAGCCATTGACGGAAATATTAATAATCAAGCCGGCCCCGTTCCTTTCCCATTCCCTTCCAAACTTTCTTTTCCCTTGTGGAATGTCACATTCAATGAAACCTCGAGGTCATGTTCTTCGGTTATTCGAGCAAGAGTGTCAAGCATGCTTGGCAAATCTTTTTCTTGCCCATTTGCCGCAACATTCTTCGCTTTGTTAATGCTACTTGATTCTTCGCTTAATTCTCCTTCTTTTCACCCAATCGAAAAACCCACAGTTATTACTGCAAGTGCTGAATTATCATCCTTTGTTACGTGTCTGTTTTTCAACCTCAAAACATTACTGAAATCTATGTGGACACCATGGGCAGCGATGTTGTCTCATGCATTCCTCCGATGAATGCCACAAACTGTGACAAATTCCAAAATTTCTTCCTCTCATTCTGAAACAATAAAAAACCACCTAAATGAAACTAGCACTTCATATGATAAACTGTAATCAGTGACGTGAAGATCAACAGCAGCGTGCCCATTTTATGACACATGTAGTAAAGGAAATACTCAAACGATGTCTAGAAAGAGTTTTGGTAACATTATACAAGGTCCCCAGCTTTGGTTCAGTTGATGACTTTCTTCAGAAAGTTGATACTATCAGGGGCAGGCTAAAAAGGGGGTTTGTAGATATTGATGTTGCTGCTAGGATCGTTCTGCAGGTCTAGAATACAGGTTTTTATTTTACCTTCCTCACAAATTATTATTGAAACGTTCTTGGGGGAAAAGAAAAACGTATAAAAAAGGAAAATTAGACAACCATAAATTTTTTTTTTTTTTTACTCATGTATGCTTCGGCCCCTAAAATAAAAAAGTGTGAAACAGAATGAATTTTGTTATGTATTGATAATAATTGGAGCAGAACAAACAACTTTGCAAAATGACATGTCCTTGTCTAGTGTGTGTATTTGAACTAACAAAACACAGATAAAACATGTAAAAACATTCAGAAATTATTTATGGCTCATCTCCGTAATTAGATGTCAAAACACTTACTTAAGGGGTGTATATGAAAAGAGGTGTCTTTCTCAGTTGTCGTCGGGCGCCGGTGGGAGGAGGATAGTTCTGTGGTGGTCCCTTCGCGGCGGTGGAAGTTTGGAGCAGGGCTGGACAATTTTCGATGTCGACAAAAACTCTGGGTCCGGATGCTACTTTTTGTTCTTCACTGATTTTGTATCCGGCCAGAGATGGAGATGATTCCGATCGTGTGGTCTCACCTGCGTGAATGGAAGAAAGGGAGATGGGAATGGAGAGGTTGAAGGGCTTCCAATTTGGGGAGAAATGGAAGAAAATTCTGAATAACATCGTTTTCTTTCTTTAATTTTTCTTTCCTTTTTTTAAATTATTGCCACATTACCCTTGTAAAACCTCTGTGAAAGTCACTTCTGTACGCCAAGCGGAACTCATCGGTAATAGGCATTCAAAGGGGATTTTTTGCAGAAATAGTGAAATCTTGAAAGCTCTCAGTTATTATACATCATATGTAGTACATCGCCAATGATTCTACACCGGAGTAGCTTAAATTAGCTGAATACCCTTTTCGACCACACATTTTCCGGCCGGTGCAGTACAATGCAAGGTGGATCAACCGGAGTCGGCTGAGTCTCAAATACCAGGTCAGTTTCAAACCTTCTCTAAGATTTTTTTTCTTGTGTTAATGCATAAAACCCTAATTTTGGGGGGAAGAAATCCTGAAATGAAGTTATTGATTATAGGCTAGATGCATTTCCGACGTGAAAGCAGATACGGATCGCACCAGTTTCCTCACCGGTACTCTCAGTCTCAAGGAAGAAAACGAGATCGTTTCAGTTTTCCCTCTTAACTTATTATTGATGGCAGTGTTTATATGATCAAACGTGATTTTTAAAATTTCAGGTGCATTTGATAAGGCTTTCATCGGGGGATACTGAATTGATCTGCGAAGGTTTGTTTTCTCATCCGAATGAAATTTGGGACCTCGCCTCTTGTCCTTTTGATCAACGCATATTCTCCACTGTCTTCTCTTCGGGTAAGTAGGTCATTTTAATCTTTTTTTTTTTTTTAAATCCTGGCTTATATGGACTTCCAGTCTTCCACATTGTATCTCACAATTTTTTAAATTTTAGCGTGTGTGTGTGTGTGTGTATTTATTTATTTATTTATTTTGTGGTTTCGAAGGTGATTCATATAGAGCAGCAATATGGCAAATCCCCGAGCTATATGGTCAGCAGAATTCCCCACAACTTCAGCGAATTGCTTCTCTGGATGCTCACGGTTTGAAGATCAAATGGTGAGTTTATCCTTTCATTGCTAAACTGTGAGCTTGAAGCTGAAAACAAGACACAATTGTGAAATGCAGTAATTTATATGGTTGTTTTGAAGATAAAAAGAAAGTGGAATATCTTTCTGCTCTATGCTTATCATTTCGCTATTCGATGCTTGATAGGGTTAACTGGAAATTGGTGACTTATGTTTATATCTTTTGGAACAAATGAATCTCCGTGCATATTGAGTTTTTAATCTAAAACGGATTAGTTGAACTTCTTTACCACCAATCCCAATCAATGCATGCTATTTTACAGTTTAATTTTGAAGGTTATGCTATTCGTGTATCTTATTGTCTTTAAAAGTAACTGTTATTTTTTTGGCTAATTATTATCCTCTTTCCTAGACACTTGATAGGCCCCACAGGGTTGTTTTGTTTCAAAAATCATATATTTTTGACTTTAATTAGATTACTGCTTCTAATTTGAATTTCACTGTGATTTGTGGTAAAAAGAAGGAAAAAGTTCAAAGAATTGAAGAGGTGTTTTGTTGATCAGTCCTTTGGATAGTGACTCTGTAAGGCCCAAATTGAAACACAATGATTACTTTAACATTAGCGTGCTCCTAAGACATGCTGTTGTCAAGATAAATGCATATTTGCTTTATGCATTCATTTTAGTTTAGATAATTTTTGTTTAGTTGAATACTGAAGGGTATTGAATGCTCATTCTCTTTGTAGTGTATTGTGGTGGCCTACTGGAAGGCATGACAACTTAGTTACTGTTGATGAGCAGAATATCTTTCTGTGGAGCATAGATACTTCAAAGAAGACTGCCCAGGTATGGCTCATAAAATAATTTATTGAGTAGTGTGCTGGCTAGATGACTGCATATGCACAACATGGAGAGCTATAATTCACCAGAATAAGTTACTGGGTACATTTGACATTTATCACTAATGTTTTTGTCATCGTTTATGTGAAATATGTGTAGGTTGTTGTACCTTGATTTATATTTTTTTCACCTTGGTTTCACATGTTCAACATCTGATAGAGTTATTATTACTGGAAAGGGACCTTAAGATCATCATAATGGCCTTGTCCCTTTTGATTTCTTGGGCTAATTCTTATTCAGGCCTTGCTGCAAAATCTAGGTACAATCACAAGAATCTTCAGGCATGCTTCATTATTTATCTGGTGGGGCGTGGGATGCACATGATGTTAACGCTGTTGCCTTAACTTGTGATTCATCAGTTCAACTTTGGGATCCGCGTACAATGAAGCAAGTTAATATCTAATCCACATCTCTACCTAATTTTGATCAATAAACACATTCAAGCTGTTTTTGTCTACAACCTTACTTGAACAGGATCTGTCCTATAGGCTTGTACCGCTGTATCCTTGAGTTCTAAGGAGACATGAAAAAAGTCTGGTGGATGACATATGGAAGCGGGGAAAAAAAAAAGGCTGTTGTTTTTGTCTTGATGTCAGCCGAGCAAATTGTAAAATTGAGCAACTTCATTTTATATATCCCATATATACTTGATAATAACTTTTGACAGTTACAATATCACTCTTTCGCTTTGCCACCACATTCGGTTGATAATGTGACATTTTGCCATTTTATGGTGAACGGTGCTTCTGCTCAGTATTTCATATTAACATCTCTAGAACTTTAAATTTTGATTCCCATCTATTTGTCTAAGTTTTCTCCATGTCACTCAGTCGATGATTGTAAGCTCCAATTACCTGTAAAGCAGGTTCATATTAATCTGACGATAAATTGACTTCTAATTGTTTGAAGTGATTTTCAGTGTTGACTATAAATATTAATGTTCATTTGTTTTCAGGACGACTAATTCAATTCAGCATGCTCACGTCCGTAATGTGGATTACAACTCCAAAAAGAAATACATGCTTGTGAGTGTCCAGCTGTGAATTCATTGAAGCATTTCATTGACCCAACAATTTGCAATAATGTCAGTTGTGAGGGTGTTGCATTCAAGTGCATCTGCACAGAATGCTTATAATTGCATACCACATTGATATGTGGCTGGCTTATAGAGACTTGCATTGTGCATGCACACACCTTTATATATGGGATTTGTTTCACGTTAGATTGGCAGGCTGGTTTCCCGTTCTTTGCTTTTTGCTTATTGACCACTTTAGGAGTGAGTTTTTCTAGAACAATTACGTGCTTTACTTTTATTTCTAATGATTATCTTTTTGTTCAGAAGAACTTCTTGTTTGATTTCCATTTCATGCATGATGTCTTCAACCTCTCAATCACGTTGTCTTGATATAAAATTGACGGACATGGTAATGGAATATTACAATATTTCCTAAATTATCCAACCTGTTCAAGAACTGATCTAAATTTAAAATAACAAAGCTGCTTGAGGAATGGTTAAAATGCAATATGCAAACTATATGTCTTTATAAAAGTAACTTATTGAAGATACCAGCTTAAAAGGCTAGTTATCCCTGGGACCTAGGTTGAAAGTAAAATGTTTTGCTGCTGGATCAACCTGCTAACTGCTAAGGGCCCTCATTATATTGTGTTTTGGCAATTTTCGCCATTAATTACAATTTATAATTAACAAAACGATCACAACAATGGGGAACCAACTTTCATACTTATCCATATTCTTCTCTTGATCTTTCTTAACATTTCTGTAAATTTTCTTTCATTAATTGCAATTGAAGGAGGGATGAAAGTTGAATGCAGGAAAAATTATTTTTAAGGCTTCAATCCTTTCTCTATCCCTCTCTTTAATAGACTGGTTGACATGTCTCAGGTAACCGCTGAAGATGAGTCTGGGATACATATATGGGACCTCAGAAAGCCGAAGTACCCAGTCTCTGAGCTCCCTGGACATTCACGCTGGCATTTTTGTAAATAATGATACTTCCCTAGTTTGATTTTGGGTATCCATTGATGTCTGGTGTCTTCAAATGGTATTTCTGTTGTATTCGTACCTTTCTTTTATGACAGTTTTTTTTCTTTTTTATGCACACTCAAGTCCTGTATCCCCATAAAGCACAATGAAGCTTGCTAGGCTAGCCCCTATAAGAAAATAATGCAATTCTCTTGTTTTTCTCATGTTTGTTATGTTATGTTATGATGGTAGTTCTAAGTGGATCTTTTAATCATTTATTCATTAATATTGATTATTTGACAAGTCAAAAAATATTGATGTTGTTGACAGGACATGGACAGTTAAATGTAATCCGGAATTTGAAGACTTGATTCTGGTTCTCTCTCTCTCTCTCTCTCTCTCTCACACACACACACACACATCCTTTCCCTTGAACGATTTTCACTTAAACATGTGCTTCTAGAAAGGGCATGATTTTATTTTCTAGTCATTGTTTTATTGCAAACAGTACCAAATTGTCGTAGAGTGCTGGAACTGACTCAGCTGTCAATTTATGGTCGGTTCCTCCACACAGTGATGATTCTGCTTCTGACAGGTGTATATTATCTTTACAAGTCCAATTTCAATGCCATTATTTGGCTATTACATATTCATCATTATTTCTAATTTTGGCAGCCTGGTGGAATCACCTAAAAGGAGGGTAGATGCGTTGCTTCATTCATACACTGATTATGAAGACAGTGTTTATGGTATTGTTACAAATCAGAAATTCTTTCAGATTTAGTGCTTAACTCTACTTAACTGGCTTTACTTGGTGGGAGAATATAAAAGCAGGGTCTAACTTATCCAAGTACTCAAGTCAGTTTTTCAATCTGTGCCTAGTTTTTCATCTTACCATTTATGCAAACACACTTATGTTGTATCAAGTAGGTCATTCCCAATTTCAGATACAGGTTACGTCTAGAATATAATTCTTTTCGTCATTTGACTCGATAACTAAAGGAATATAAATAAAGTTAGCTCTGTTCAGCATTGATTGCTTTACCATTTCTCCACATTTCAGTTCGTTATTTAAGCATGGGTTATAACAACGTTAATTCCGTGTGATGCAGGTAGTTGTGGAATCAATTAAACCCCATCTTCCTAAGAAATGAATCCAAGCCAATGCAGTCGGTGGAAATTCTTAGTCTTATTGAGGCTCTATTGCTTCACAATGACCGCCCTCTGGTATGGTGTCTTTTCCCAGGGGAAATTTTCCTTTGGAGCGTTTCAAAGTTTAGTTCGTGGTTATGACCTACATGGTGTTTTTATTCATGTTGGATTGGCTTTTTGAAGTGTGGTATGGTCATATATTTCTCATTTGGTGATTTGGAGGGAAAAAAGTCTTGATGCCTAGGAAAACTGATATAGTCGGCTTGTTATGTTCGGAAAATCATTCAAATGTTAAAACTGAAATATTATATTAATAAGATGACCCCTTTATGTAATGTTAAAAAAGGAAAGGACAAAACCAGAAATGGAAAATTGATTTAGTTAGCTTGTTATGTTCGAATCCTGGGACGTAATAGAAATCCTTAAAGGACAAGATGATCTTAGGTTCTCTCAAAGTAGTCAGTACATAAGTTAACAGATTGGGCATAGTGGTCAAGTCGTTACATAACCCTAATTCAATTTCCATCCCAAAACAAAAGTTTACTTCTTCAGCTATTGCTTCATTCTTGCGCCATTTCCGTAAGAGCAATATCACAGCGCTGCAGCAATTTGTGGTGCACCAACACCGTGACACACTTGCCAATTGCAGCGCCAGATGATGGTTGTTGGTGGTGATGAGGTTGGTGTGATCTGTGTGTCTGAGATGATAGTTGGCACATTTGGCAGCGAGGTTGCGGCTTTGGAGTGTTGGAGGTGGTGGTTTGTAGATTTGAGGTGTTGATTGCATTTTGGGTGGTGCCAGCGGTGGTGGAGTGCGGGTGGTATAAGGTAGGAGAGATGAAGGGTAATTTGTAACAAGTTAATTGGATTATTATAATTGGTTAATTTGATAATATGTGATCGATAATAAGTTGTAATCAATTAATTTGATAATTTGTAATTTATAAACAAGTTGTAGACTATAAAAATGTGTAATATGTGACTAAGTTTATAATTATGACCAACATTTTATGTCAATGTGATTGTGACGTTCTGTGATTGTGACTAGTACATAATTGTTACCATAAATTGTCTGTTGTTTTGACATTAATTTATTTAATTATCTATTTAATTAATACTACTTGATTTTTAAAAGAACTTGATTTTTAGAATTTTACAAGTTTGTCAAGTTTAAAATTGCATCTGTAAAGATTGATAGTTATATATTATTCCTGTTCTTTTTTCCCCCTTTCCTGCAGTCAGCCCATCTTGTATGAGCTTGGCCCTTTTGGTTTGTCCTGCGATTGAGGTCAAGGGAAGTGTTTCACCAAAAGTTGACGTAAATAGCACTTAACAGTGCCTTTTGTCAATATCTCAACACTTTCAGATATTTGCAATTATATTTACACCAAAAATTATATTTGTTACACCATATTAGAGTTGCATTGTATAATTCTTACTCTTTGCTCATACTGCACTTATATCATCAACATTTTTTGTTTGCTTTCTTATCATCAATTAACACATTTCAAACCAAGCAACAGATATTTATATAGATTGTTACTGAACATATTCCTTGTTTAAAATGGTCCCATAAACGAATATTGTTGTGGTAAAAGATTTACTAGTGGATTTTCGACCTTTGCAAAATAATACGTTTAAATCTTTAACCTCTAACAAAATGAAGCATTTAGGTTGTGAACTTTTTACGTTTCTATCATTTAGGTTTCTAATAAACAAAATTGTTCATTTAACGGTTAAAAGTTCAAATTATGTACTTCGAATTAAGAATAATATTATTTGCATTGCTCATTATCGTAGTCGTCTACGTGATATATATGTGGTGGTTAATGATTTGATGATAATTTAATAAAAAATTATCATATTAATGTATCATATCATTAATTTTCACGTGTTACGAGGTTATTGTGAGTAATGTTATTTGCAGTTGGTCATTATCACAGTCGTCTTACATAATATATATGTGGAAGTTAATGATTTGATATATTAATATTGTAATTTTTTATTGCCTTATGCATCAAATCATTAATCGTCAAATATATACTGCATAGGTTACTATAAAAGCGAGTTACTATAAATAACGTTATTCTTTCAAAAAACTCACAAGAAGAATGGGCCATTACGAACCATTTCCTATTAGAAGAAAGAAAGTCAATATAAACTACATACTCTATATTAAGAAGTTGCCTTCAAGTAAAGATTATTATATACTTATTATAAAGAAAATATCATAGATGCATTTTGAAATTTACGATGTTATCAAAGACATGCCACTATGTTTGAAAAATCGTACTATCTCACTTATTTATAGTTTTGAATATCACACGCACTATTCAATCACTTTTAGAACCATATATATAGTCCAAGTCTAAATGCTCCTTTCCAAGTGACGAAATTTTCTACACTTGCAATTTAACTTGTTCTCTTTAATAATAAATGCATTCATACACAATTTTGAATAAATACATTATTCTTTCAAAAAACTCACAAGAAGAAGGGGCCATTACGAACCCACTTCCCATTAGAAGAAAGAAAGTCACTATAAACTACATATTCTATATTAACAAGTTGCCTTCAAGTAAAGATTATTATATA
>CAIGRK010228016.1:0-10380 GCA_903798315.1 Fraxinus greggii
AACTTTGAAAAATCTTTTAAAATATAATTGTTAAAATCCGAAAAAGAATTATGTATATTGATACCATTTTTTATGAATAGAAACGAGATTATATGACATAATATGAAATAGCAATCACAACACAAGAAGAACTTGGAAGATGAATGGAGAATTCAATATAATATGGAGAAATAATACAATATATATTGTGTATCTAACTTGTTCTAATTATGAAGAAGAGCCAACTATATATAGGTGTATATGTCAAATCCTAATTCAACAAATTCACAAATACCCAATGGAATTTGGGTCAAGCTTTAATAAATCTCCACCTCAAACCAAATTCAATACAATGAATCAAACTTCAAAAATTATCTAACTGGAGACAAATTTCACTGCAAGGCAAAAATTGAGTTCTTCGACAAAAACATCGATCGAACTTTCCCACGAACAAAATTATCCATCTCTTCCACAGATTCCAACTATGATAAGTGAATCCAAATACTGCTCAAGAGAATTACCTCGAGTTATCAAAATTTACTCAAATTATCAAAAGAGCAACAAAATCACAAAATAAATCAATAATTACCAAGCAGGGCAAAATCACGTCCGGAAACAAAATCAACACCACAAAATGCTTTTGTAGGAGGTTCTTACTAACACCTTCAACTACACTTAAAGTATATGCAACTAAATCAATTTTTTCATATCTATGTGGAGGCCTAATATTTTTCTGAGTCTGTCTCTAGCAATTGAATACGATGGTATCATTGGTGGTTGTAGTAAAGTTATATTATCCATAACCTTAAACTCGACTGAGATGTATTCTTCAACACAAACTCCAAACCAAACTCCATCGGTAGCGTTCCAACTAAATATCCACCAAAGTACTAAACCTCTACTGATTGATCTTCAAATATTCTACCCAACTTTGCAAGACATACAAATGTCATGTCCCTTTAACACAACATGGACACCTTTACAAACTTTCAGGACTCTACCTCAATGAATTTGTACCCTTTTGAATCAAGATTAGTCAAGAAGATAAGATTTCTCTTCAAATCTAGAACGCATCAAGTTTGACTCTTCTAATACTAGCAATCTTAGATGGTGCGTTATCTCTCATAACCACGATACCTTTTAAGACTTCTTCATATGTNTTTACAAACTTTCAGGACTCTACCTCAATGAATTTGTACCCTTTTGAATCAAGATTAGTCAAGAAGATAAGATTTCTCTTCAAATCTAGAACGCATCAAGTTTGACTCTTCTAATACTAGCAATCTTAGATGGTGCGTTATCTCTCATAACCACGATACCTTTTAAGACTTCTTCATATGTTGAAAATGAATCTTGATTGGGACACATATGAAAAGTGCAAGTCGTATCAAGAATTCAATGCTCATCAGGTTTGGAACCGCCGTAAAAAATAACCAACAATTCTCTACAAAATCGACTCCATCTTATCTTTTAAAAATAGAGCATTATAAACTTCTTCAAAAGTAAGAATATCACGATTATATAATATCGTGTCTTTAAATGAGATATATGAAGCGGGAAATGAATACAATAAAATCAAGACCAAATCCTACTCATCATACTTAACATCTAAGGTTTCCAAATCAACAACGATTCATTTAAAGACAGTAAGGTGTTTTCTACAAACGCTGCTTCAAATGTAATTGGATGGTTAAACTCTTCGTCATGCATAATTGTTTCAATTTCATCCATATTGCAGCTCCAATTTTCTCCTACAAAATATTCTAAAGAATATTATTCAAATGATGAAGAAGAATTTGTGAAATGGTATTTCGATCCCTTCACGTTTCTCTTCCGACGTGTAAATTCTGGACTTCTTGTCAAATTTCAACAACGCATCATCCAAATTCATCTTAACAAACACCGTTCGCATCTTCACTTGACACAATGAAAATTTAGTGCCGAGATCTAAAAGCGAAATATCATACTTCATGGTGTGATCAAGAACAAGACCTCGAACAAAATAAACCTCAAGCTCTGATACCACTTGTTGGAATTCGAACAAGAATTATGTATGTCGATACCACTTATTTGGAATAGAAGAAATAAAATTATATGTCACAATATGAAGTAACTATCACAGTACAAGAAGAACTTGGCAGAGGAATTGATGATTTAATATAATATGGAGAAAGAATACAATGAATATTTTGTTTTTAGCTTGTCTAACTTGTTTTTAACTCTAAAGAAGAGCCACTGTATTATGATTTATGTGGTAAACTCTAATAATAGTCCTAAAGATGGAAAGAGTATCAGAAAAATACGTGGAATAAAGAACAATCTTGGGTTGGACAAGTTCGATGCTCGAGAGCCAAGCGGGGGCAGCTTTTTGTTAAAAAATTTGTCTCGACGTTCGAGCAGTAAGCTAGTGGCAATGCTATGTCTTTTATTCCTTGTTACATATTTTGACATTTTCAAAGTCCAATTCAACAAATTTACAAATACCCAATGGACTTTGGGTCAAATTTTAACAAGAATTCTAGTGGGTCTAACACAATGAGGACATTCCAACATAGGATGTGGAGGTTAAGGCCCCACCATTTCCTTTCCCTCCCAATGTAATAAAAAATATTGTTTTTTTCGAAGAATAAAAAAGTTATGTCATCTTAGTTAAATAAATAAATAAATAATCAAAATACAAAAAAGGATATAATATTTCTTTAATAAAAGAAATAAAAAATATTTAATTTTCAGTTTTATCAATATGTCGTACCTTTAAAAAGTGAGAAAACAATCAATATATTTAAAATAAAATTATAAATTAACCTTTTATATAAAAATATTATAATTTAATTACAAATTGATTTTTTCATAGAAGTTTGGATGAGGAAAAAAAACGAAAAAAATGTTTTAAGATTTACTAATTACAATTTACTCTTCGTAGAAAATAGAGAGAAATGATAAAAAGTCAAAAAATGAAACAAATATAACTGGTAGAAGAATATTTGGCTCTAAGGTCAAAAGATGAAAAAGAAATACATGAAGGACAAAAAATACATATAAAAAAAATATTTTATGAAAGTCTCCCAAAATCTTGGTATAAATGAAAGGTAAATTTTGATGTTTTATTTCTATATTTTCCACTTAAAAATTAGTATCCTAGAATAAAAATCTTTAAAAGTCATTAACATTTTGAATATCACAAGACCTACATAGACTTCTAAAGTTTTAATTGAATATATCGTGATTTCTAAAGAATTTTTAAAAGTCTATATCGAATGCCCCTGTACTTCTTAAATCCTTAAAAGTCTTTAGAAATTTCCTTAATAAATTTGTTAAGATGTGTTGATTTTCATAGTTTTTATTGATATAAAATCAATTCCACTTATTCTATAAGATTTTAGTAGAATTCTAAGTTGTAATTTTAATAGATTCTGTTAACCCCTGAAAATGAGCTAACAGATGCCGGGCTTACTCACGCCAAGACAATTAAGGTTTCAGCGCGTTTCTATAGGAATAATGGTGGTAACAAAGAGGAAATGGATGCGGGAGATACTTTGCGACGTGAGAAAAAAATGTTCGAGCTCCAGCAGCTGGAACAAAAGCAATCACACTAACAACGATCACCAGATTGAAATCAAACTAATCAATGTAATAACAAACAGTAATATGTGGAAAGATAGATATGATACGTATTGAAATTACTACGTTATAAATTGAAATTTACAACTCATAAACACATCAAGAAGATCGAAAATAAACCCAAGTGTTTGTATATTTATCCTCAAGGTTCAAGTGCGTGTTTCGAATATTGGTTATTGTCCTTCTGCAAATCAATAATCCAACCCATTTTCAGTTACAAAGAGACCATATTTATACTACAGTGGCCGACGTGGTGACCGTTGGATCAGAACCACGTAGCATTATCTCCCTATTTGGGACGTCACATCACTGTCTATTCATACAACTAATATATTGATAAGGGGTCAGTCGCTCTATACAATAGGGTGACATGCTGACAAACTTTATTACAAGTGTTACATCAATCACTTCTAGAAGATCCTCAAATCTATTACAAGAAAGAACATGGGTCTTGCGAGCTTCGGACGGGTTTAGAGCCTCGGAGGAATCTTCGAACCTTTCTTTGTTTCCTCGGGCAATTTCGTCTTTGAGGTAGTGCCTCAACTTGGACTTCGTCCTTGCGCGTAGGGACTTCGACTTTGTTTGACTTCCTCTTATTTTGACCTCATGGGTCTTTGTTTGATTTTCTTATTGACTCTCTACCTATGTGGTCTGTCACGTGGCAGTCTTATTTTGAGCCTCGGAGGTGAGGCGTAACTGATTCTATAAATTCTTAATAGAATTCTATATTATTAAAAAACTCATAACTTGTCATTTAAAATAACTAATTTCCTCAATCTAAAATATGAACAAATAAATATTAATAATTTAAAGGTCAGTCAAAATTTCAAAACTATGAAAAATAAATAAATTACAATTTATAAAGAGAAGGAAATAAATATAAACAAATTAAAGATCAGTTCAATCTAAAAATGAAAGTATTTTCATTTTGGCATTGAATATTACCTACAAAATATGCATAAATACTTTACGATTAAAGATTTATTTAATTGGTGAATAGAATTTTAAAAATCTGAATGAACTAATTCATCTTTTATGCTTAGCAATCAGACATAAAATTCAATTCCAAAAACTGATAAAAACGAGAACCCAATTTTACATTTTTATTTCTCTCCCATAAATGTGAGAATTGAGAAATTTGATTACTATTTATTTATCATTATATTTTTTTTATTTCTATTTATTTCTGTTATTTTTTTATCAACGTGTATAAATAATTTTTCGGTGCGTAAATTTATATGCTCGAAATCAATTAAAATATTTTCAAATCTTCCCCATTGATGAAATATTAAGAAATTTATTAGTTATTGGAGATCCTTAGATATTAATAAATTTATTAAATTATAAATTAGGATACCCAAATTTTAATGAACTTTTAAAATTCATTAATTTTTGAGTTGAGGAATTATGTCGATTGAAAACTATGATATAAGAGTTAGAGAAAATTAATATTCTTTTAAAGATTTTCCCTATCCTCTTCTCGTGAAGATTTCGTTTGTTCCGTGAAGTTTCCATCTTCCACCTTTTCAATACTCAAAATAAATTAAATTGAGTCAAAGTCACATACAAAATTGTGCAATAAGCATGGACTTTTCATTTCAACTGAAATTAAAGACTGGGTTTTGAAAGACGGGAATGTATTACTTATAAAATGACGGGAAATGCTGGCGTATTATCTTAAAAATAAAATAATCCAATAAAAATTTAAATATTTTCTTAGAAGTACCATATATATTAATAATCTATTTTTTTATTAAATAAGTTAAAACAATATATTTTCACATTAATTTGATACACACGAGACCTCAAACAAAAGGTACTAAAGTTATGCTCATAGCATTCTCTGCTCTAAGTTGAACGATAACAGTAATATTACTTTTTATTACTTAAAAAGTTTTAAGTTATAAATAAAAATGAAATTTGAACTGAAAATGGAAGAGACTTGTAAACCGAGTTCACGTGGAACTTTTAGAAGAACCAGAAGTTGATTTTTAAGTTGTGGAAGTTTTAGTAAATTATGTCTCATTCTTTGAAAAAGATTCAGAACCTTCTATTATTTGTTGCCAGGTCTAAAATTGTGATTGAAGAGTGTGTTTTCCTGAGGAACTAGCAAACTTCATTCAAAATGGTTCCCGCAATTTTAACACATATGAACAAATATATAACCCATGATGGAGACATCGCCCGAATTTCAGATGGTCAGATAATCAGTAGAGGAATAATTCAAACAATTCCTAGCAAAAGAAAAAATAAAGTTTGAAGGAGATGTTTAATCAGTACATACAAAAGACAGGCACAGTGTTCCAACAAGTTGATACTAACTTTCAGAATCAGCAAGCGTCTATCAAGAAGTTGGAGACACAATTTGATTAGATAACTCAACAACTTGTAGAATGCTCACGAGGGACGTGTCCAGACAATACAATGATCAATCCAAAAGAGCAAGTGTAAGCTATTACAACCAGAAATGGAATACAATTGTTAGATATACATGTGAAAAGGCCAGACAGAAAAGAAAAAGAAGTAGAACTTGAAGAACCTAACAAGGAAGAAAAATCTGCACCAATCACAGTGGAAGAGGAAGAGAGAGAGAAAACATCACCAGTAAGAGTACCAAGTCCAATCAAGGTTTATGTGCCACCAATTTGATTCCCTCAACGGATGTAGAAAAAGTAGTTGGACAATGAGTTTGCCAGCTTGGAGGTTTTCAAGAAGTTGCACAGAAATATCTCTTTAACAGATGCATTAGCACAAATGTCCAGCTATGCCAAATTTTTGAAGGAAATTCTTCCCAACAAGAGAAAGCCGAAAGAACATGAGAAATCTGTCAGAACAAAGAATACAGTGCAATTATCCTAAAGAAGCTAACTCCTAAATTAAAGGACTAAGGGAGTTTAACTATACGTTGAACCATTGACTCTAATTATTTTGAGTATTCTTTATGTGATTTATGTGCCAGTGTTAATTTAATGTCACTCTCTGTTTAATTTAATGTCACTCTCTGTTTATAGGTCTCTTAGATTAGGAAAAGCAAAACCAATATTAGTATCATCGCAATTGACAAATGTGTCCATCGAAAGACTAAAGTAAATCATTGAAGTTGTGCTAATCAAGGTTGATAAATTCATCTTCCCGACAGATTTCATTATATTGGACATGAAAGAAGATTCAAATATTCCTCTAATCATGGAAAGACCTTCCTTGGCTAATGGAAGAGCATTTATTGATGCAATGATGGAAATATGATTATTCGAGTGGACAATGGGCAGGTTATATTCAATGTGTTTAAAGCGATGAAACACCTAAGCTGCAGATACTTGTTGCCAAATAGATGTTGTTAGAGGAGCTTGTAATTGATACATTTGAGGCGGAACATCCAAGATTCCTATGTGAAGTAGATATTGCTCAATCAGAATTAGAGAATGCAGAAAGAAAATAATGTATTGTACAATTGGTTGAACAACATATGGGAAGGAGGCATTTGCATTATCAGTCTCTTGGTGCCAATCCATCGCCGATACCTTCAGTAGAGAAGGCCCCAACTCTTGAGCTAAAGCCTTTGCCATCGCATCTACGCTATGCTTATTTGGGATTAATATGTTTCACTTCCAGTAGTCATCACTAATGATATGATGGAAGAGGAGGAGAGAAAGTTATTAGAGGTACTAAAAAGGCACAAAACTGCAATTGGATGGACGATAGCGGATATTAGAGGAATCAGTCATACTCTTTATATGCACAAGATCTTAATAGAGGATGAGTCAAAGCCATCAGTAGAAGGTCAACCCAGATTAAATCCAAATTTGGAGAAAGTAGTGAGGGAAGAAGTGCTGAAATTGCTAGATGCGGGATTATCTATCCTATCTCAGATAGTTCTTGGGTGAGTCCAATACATGTGGTGCCTAAGAAGGGTAAAATTAAAGTAGAGAAGAACGAGAACAATGAGTTGATACTAATACTATTAGTAACTGGGTGGAGAGTGTGTATCAATTACAGAAAGCTAAATAATGCCACAAGAGAAGATCACTTTCCATTGCCCTTCATTGACCAGATGTAGGAAAGGTTAGCAGGCCACTCTCGTTACTGGTTTCAGCTGAATATTCAAGGTATAATCAAATAGTTATTGCTCTAGAAGATCAAGAGAAAACAACATTCATATGTCCCTACGGTATTCTTACCTTTAGAAGAATGTTTTTTGGTCTATGAACGCACCTGTAACTTTTCATCGCTGCATGATGGAAATATTCTCTGATATGGTAGAAAAGTACATCGAAGTATTCATGAATAACTTTTTAGTATTTGGAGATTCTTTTGATGACTGTTTAGAACATCGATCTCTAGTGTTACAGAGATGTAAAGAAAGAAATTTGCTGCTTAATTAGGAGAAGTGACATTTTATGGTGAATGAATGAATAGTGTTGGGGCATATGATCTTTTCATAGGGTATTGAGATTGACAAAGCCAAGATACATGTGATTGAAAAATTATAGCAACCTACTTCAGTTAAATGGATCATAAGTTTTTTGGGACATGCAAGGTTCTATAGAAGATTCATTCAGGACTTTTCAAATATCATAAAACATTTGTGCAGTCTACTGGAGAAGGATGTGTCATTTAACTTTTTCGACCGGCCCCTAGGACTAGTAGAGTTGATCGAAAGTTTTCCCTCTGACGAGCATGCTAGTAGTCCGACCCTACATAGAAGGTTAAATAGAATCAAAATGAGCAAGTGCACTTTAGAACAAATATGGAAAGTGCAATCATGAAGCAATGCCCAAAAGTGGAATTGCCAAAACTGAGAACTCAATCACGCGTCTGGTAACCAGTTGTAAATGCCTTTAATACTTTGAATGAAAGGTTAACAATTGTACCAGTTATAGTGGCATCACATTAGGCTAGCAATTATGCCGTGAGAACAGTGCTGAGACAATGAAAGTGAAAAATATTGCATGTAATATATTATACAAGCAAAACTTTGAAAGATGTTCAGATCAATTATGCAACAACTGAAAAGAAGATGCTAGTAGTAGTGTTTGCCTTAGAAAAATTTTGCTCAAATCTAATTGGGTCAAAGTTGATATTTTATACAGATCATACAACTTTGAAATACTTGTTCGAGAAAAAAAGATGCCAAACTTAGGTTGATTCGATTGGTTCTGTTACTATAAGAGTTTGACATCAAAATTCATGATAAAAGGGGAACACGAAATCATGTAACAGATCATTTATCGAGGTTAGAACATTAGCAAGAGTCAGATGAGGTGGATATCAATTAAATATTTTCAGTTAAGCATTGCAGATGAAGAAAGCACCATTGTATGTGGACATTGTCAACTATTTAGCTAGTGGTTATGTGGATCCACCTTACTTATCAACAGGAGAAAAAGCTTCTACATGAAACCAAATTTTATTATTGGGACGATCCACATTTATACCGAAGAGGGACAGATCAAATCATCAAAAGTGTGCATACCGAAAGATGAGATAAAGCTAATTTTGTCACGGGTTCATTCTTCAACTTTTAGAGGACACTTTGGCCCTACAAAAAACAGTAGTGAATGTGCTTTAATGCAGTTTCTTTTGGCCAACTTTATTTAAGAATTGCCACAGCTTTTGCAGATCATGTGATATGTGCCAACGAACATGGAACATATCATCCAATCATGAGATGCTACTAAAGAGCATTCTGGAGGTGGAAATCTTTGATGTATGGGGTATTGATTTTATGAGACCTTTTCTATCATCCTATAATAATCGATACATCTTAGTGGCTTTGGATTATGTATCAAAAAGGGTAGAAGCTAAGGCATTACCCACTAATGATGCGAATGTAATGGTGAGCTTTATAAAGAAATATATCTTCAACCGATGTGGAGCACCTAAAGCAATGATAAGTGAATGTGGAACTCACTTCTGCGATCGGTTATTAAAGGTAGTGCTTCAAAAGTATGTGGTATAACATCGAATAGCCACACTTATCGCCCTCAGACATGTGGACATGTTGAGATTTCGAACAGATAGCTGAAAAGAATCCTAGAACTCCCAATGAATTCATCTTGGAAAGATTCGTCAAAGAAATTAGATGATATTTTGTGGGCATATTGCACCTCTTTCAAGACTCTGATCAAAATGTCACCATACCGTTTGAGCGTAAAGCATATTGGGTGCTGAAATAGTTGAACATCGATTTAGAAAAGGCCGGGGAAACAAAAATATTATAGCTTCATGAATTGGAAGAACTTAAAAGAGAAATCTATGAAAATTCATCCATCTACAAAGAAAGGATAAAGCAATGGCATGACGGGAACATTCGACAATGGATTTTCAGAGTGGGAGATCAAGTGCTCTTGTCCAGGCTTTTCATGGTATCTCAAGTATTTTCCTACGATACAGTTGAACTACATCTTCAAAAAAAGTAAAATTTTAAGGTGAATGGGCAACATATCAAACATTATGTGAGCGTTAAAGGAATCCTAGACATCACTGTTCCAGAATGATAGCGGTGCAAAGTCAAGCTAATGAATTTAAAGAAGCGCTTCTTGGGAGGCAACCCATGCTCTGCCCTTTCTTATTACTTAGTTTTAAATTTTAGAATGTTTATTTTATAGTTAATAACAATATCGTTGTGTTTTGTAGGACAAATCTCAAGTTTGGGGGTGAAACTATGCATATATGGGCGATTTGAAAGCAGATTTAAAGTTTGAGGGCAATGTTTTCAAGTTTGGGAGTGTGCATAAAGTTCATAAAGGTAAATGAAAGGTGAAAAGTGTCAAAGGAAAC
>CAIGRK010228050.1:0-20278 GCA_903798315.1 Fraxinus greggii
TAGGAGAGTCAACGAGTTGATCAATGAGAATGAGACCTTAGAAATCAAGGTTAAGAACCTTTTGAACGATCTAGAATATTCTAAGTCTCAACTGCTTGCCTTCTCTAGTGGTTCTGAAAAGTTAGATAACATTTTAGGAATGGGCAAGTCGGATGGAAATAAGGGAGGTATATGTTTTAAAGAAAACAGTGCTAGTACTTCTTAGATCACGTTTGTCTCTGCCATTGACCAGCTCAAACATATGCCTAACCCCGATCTTAAGGATAAATGATTTATTAAACAGAGGCCTACTAGATAGCGTAGGACCCGTCGACCTAGGAATAGATGTCAGCATCCTCATAACATTGGTCCTAGATTTGTCCCAATCTGTTTTCACTGCGGTGAGTTAGGACACATATGCCCTAGATGTCATCAATTCCTAGATAGACATAGAAACCGAAACTTAAATAGAAATAAGAATCAGGGGTTTGTTGGTCAAATTGACTTTCTTACTAATCAAGTGAGTCAATTGATGAAGTTAATGACACAAATGAATATGAATATTCTTGTCACTAGCCAAGTTTGGGTGAAGAAAAGTGATCTGAAAATTTGTGAAATAGATCACGATGCTCTTAATGGCAAGAGCATTTGCGTACCTAACTAATTATATATTTTTATTTTTGGTCCATACTCGTATTTTATCATTGTGTGACATTGATTTATGCATGCATTATATTTGTTATTTATTTTCTAGGTAGAAAACTCATACATATTTTTTTATTCTTTTGTGTTTGATATTTTATTTTGTGTGCTTGGAGCATTCATGCTTGAAAATAAAAACAAAAAAATGGAAAATTGAAAAATAAAAAGATGATGGAAATTTTTACTACAGCATAATATATACTTGAATCTGTTTGTTGTAATCAAGTATGGATTTAATCGATGAGCTGTAACATAGTTTCCATTGCTGGCTTAGGTTATTATGAAGTACTCAGTATATGTGTTTTCATATACCATATGCACTGCATACACTATGACATTTTCAGTGAGACTCAACCACGTGTGTGAAATTTGTGATGACAATCACATGTTAGTAAGGTCACTTTGAATATGAATTCACCTTATTTATTGGACAAACTTAAGTTTATCCCCGATAATAAAAGTTCAATATCTTATGTTCTTTTTCAAAGCATATTTGACTCGAGCAATTAAACCTGCAGGGTTTCTCATAACATGGTATCTATGGTCAACTAACTTCGGTTAACCAGCATAAAGCTCGCTACATGGGTCATTTTAGTCGCTTAATGTAGAAGAGTCTGCACTTAAGATGTGAATAATTTTATGAGTTTAAAATATTGATGATGTGAAAATAAAATATGCTCAAAGTCAGGGGGAGAAAAGAAGATATCAATATAAAACGAGCTCTTATTTAAATGTCCTAATGCACTTTAAATGGTTTGACTATCATAAATAGATGGATATACTTATTGATAGTGATGTTTAGCATGTTCTGTCTCACAAAATTAAGGTTTGGAGTCCTACTTGCAAATGATTAGTGATACTTTACACACATGAGTCACTTATACAATTTACTCTATGTTAACTTGAATTGAGTATATGAGAAGGTGTACTGTACATTGATTATACTTATACATGCTAAAGACTGCATGTTTGAGTGATAATATGTTAATGTTAAAAGTTTTTTATCCCTTCGTCATTTGTGACAAAAAGGAAGAGATAATATTTTTAAATGGGGAGATTTTATGTCTAGGGGTCGTTGGGGAGAGACATAGATACATTTGCCTACTGTATAACAACACTGAGAACTTGCAGTAAGGGGGAGAATCTGCATTGCATCTGCATTGCATATCATATGCATAGCGTTTGAGTTTTGATGTTTTGTGATTTTAATGTTTCGGTTAGTGTTTTGATTAACATTAATATCACATCTCAAACTAGCATGTTTATTTATCTTGTGTTCATGAGTTTTTGATTTCCTGTATCACGTGCTTTTACACTGGGTATTCAATTGTAGATTTCAGGAAACAGGTTTAACAAGAAATACAAAAGACATCCGTTTGATGAAGCTTGGGTAGTTTAGAATTTATTTTAGTTTTCCTTGACTTATTGTATAGTTTTGTCACAGAATGCCAAATGGGGAGCTTGTTAGGTTTTTAGTGTTGGCAATTTTGTGGACAAAAAGACTAATTTGTAATGTGTTGTAAAAGTAAGGACCTAGAGCGCAATTTGTATAAATTGGTTTATGAAGTCGAGGGTTCGAGCATGAAAATAGGAGAAACACGGCGTTACATTTTCGCTAGCCTATCGCCTGGACACTGCTCGAGCAATAAAAATAGAATGTCTATCGCTGTATGTCGCCGAGTTCTCGCTCGAGCTACAGTGTGTCTCTCGCCTGTTGCTAGCTTCTCGTTCGAGTGACAGGTCCATCCAGAAAACCCTAATTGCTGTTTTGAAGTATTTTTTCTGGCTCATTCAACCTAATTACCCTCTCCTATAAATTTCCAAGTCTATGCACGAAATTTGGTGGTTGTTCATTATGCATTTTCTCTGTAACATATTCAAGAACCTATTCATACATTGATTTTATTCTTTTACTCTTGATTACATATAATCACACATTTGGGAAAACATCAGATTAAAGAATCAAAACACTTGCATCCTAAACATCCTTAGGAAGGAACTTTCTCAGTTGGATTTCAGAAGTTTCTGGAGGTTGAGAGAGGTTGGACTACAAGCACAGGAAGAAGAACAGAAATATTTGATTCCTAGGTATCCACTTCGAAGAGACGTGTGTAGAAGATCGTGAGACTGAAACAACATATTTTGGTAGAAGATTGTGAGTTTGTACAGGAGGTAGATCAGGAGGTCTAGCAGGTTGGTTGGACAGTATCTACGGTAGCAGATCGTAAGGCTGGAATGAGCAACAAATCTTGGAGTTGCAGGGTTTATAACAGTTAGTTGAACTAATTTGGAATTGATCTATAACCCACATTATCTATAGTGGAAGTTAGTTGGCTAGGTCCCGGAGTTTTTATCTAGTTGAGTTTCTCCGTCATCAATTATTGGTGTTCTTTATTGCTTTCCATATTACAAACTGCGGTATTCAAACATAGAATAATTGAATTGTATGCTTAATCATCTATAAACTATTAAAAAGTGACTTTTTGGTTTTAATAGAAAAATTCCGCACGTAAGGTCAAACTTAGATGGCGAACTACGTAGTCTTAGGAACAATGGCATCCATCATTGCAGAAATCATTTTTATCATGTTCCTATTGGGAGAGATTGGAATTTGTTTTGAACGAAGCACTCGGATATTTTCTGAAAAAAAAAAGTTCCATGACTATAAAGGAAGTTTTTATATTAGAAAAGATCAAATTGAGATTGACTATCACTTTGTTCGAGAAAAAGTCAACACGGGAACTCTCATTACAAGATATACTCATAGTGACGAGCAAATCGCATACATTTTCACCAAGGTAGAATCAAGAATGTGAGTTGTTATTTTGTTGTAAGACTCTTTATTTTTGTTTGCAAAATTCTTTAACTACACGCACATATAGACACGAACCATTTCAACTCAAAGGCCTATCTTTCAAGGCACCATTTCGATTCATAAAACATTTTGAAACTATTAATTCACAGGAGGAATTTAAATTTGATAACCTTAATCACAACCATAATCTATAACATAATGTTTTTAAGAATTTGTTTTATACGACACTAAAAATATGCATAACGCTGACGACGTACATTAACATGGACACTGCCCACAAACCATTACTGTATTTCCACTGGTTCGATGAGTACAGCGGTTATAAACCCTTTTGTCTTGGTTTTGGAGCTTGTATAGCCATTTCCATCTTTGTACAAAAGATTAATAACACGTGTAAGATTGACTATTCGCATAAGGACAGCCGTCGGTACTGGTGTTGGACGAAGGCATTCTTGATTTATATCCTTCCATGCATTTGTAACTTGTTTCTGAAATACAGAAAATGCCTCTTCTTTTGAAGCTCCTTCCTGATTTATATAACATTCAACTGCTGATATTTTTTGCTCAAACTGCATCCGAGTATCACCATAATTAAATAATCTTATATATTAATTAGTGTCGTTAATGTAGATATCATTAATCTAGCGCTTAGCATGCTATTCATTGTATGAGTTATAAAGTCGAAGTTCATACCTCATGTCCTACCATGTCGTCCATTAGTCTACAAATTAGTGTAGAAGCTTGTAAAAATAATGGTTCACTTGAAGTCCATTCAAAGGCTTCCTTGGTTACTGTCTCTCCCATACCTACTAAGGATGTTGTCGATAGCATCATATAACCGCTAGATATAAGTGCAACTTTCATATACTCGTCTAGTGTCGGAACATATCCATTGTATGTCCATTTTGCCTCCTCAAAATATGCCCGGACCAATTTTTTCATCTGCAAATTGGAAACTTCATTACATATGTTAAAACATAATTTTTATAAAATTACGAATAACCTCCTTTGTATTAATTACCTCTTCTATCGCGTAGTAAACACGGAATGATTGTCCAATCTTTCTCAACTCTTCCTCAGTTTCAACATAAACATCTAAAAGAGATTTGTATGAATATTTCATGTACGTTGGTAGCTGATCTATGGCACTGACATTCCATCTGTTCACAAAAATGTGATATCATATCAGAATTTGATCAAACTGTATCTCAAAATAAATAAATATTCGAGATGTTAAGAAACAAAGAACAATTCAAAACAAGACCCTGAATTAATTCACCTTTCAATTGCATCTGTAAAAACTGCAAGTTCGTCTAGGGTCCCATAAACATCATAGATATCATCGAGAATAGAAGTCATGGCAAATACTTTGGTTAGTATTTTCCTGGCAAGAGAGTGTTTGGGCTCAAAGTAGACTGATAATATCCAGAAGTAGCTCTCCACAATCCTATCTCTTGCAAAAGGAAATTTTTTTTCGACATCTAAAGCCTTCCACCACCTACAATATATATCCCCAAGTAAAATCTTAAAACCTTACAAGTACATATGTGTGTGCTGTGTATACAAACTTACATACATATGTATAAATGCATGTAGAAAGAAAAATATATAACCTGGTAATGACATGTAGCTCCTTCTGATGCATCTTTTGCAACAAGTTGAAGTCTAATTTCGCAAAATTCAGAAGATTGCCGTTATGTGATTCATCTTGTTGGTAAATAGATAAGAAATGTTTTACACCCAGCCTCGTCAAAGTTTTTTGAATTGGCATGTCCAAGGCTTCTCTAATTTGTGCAGCGAGAGAACTGTTCACGTGAAGAAGCTGGCAATTTAGGTGAGTAACAGAAAACTTCAATGCTTCCTCTAGAATTTCCTCCCCATGTACACTAAATTGTGCAGCCTCGTACAAGCTTAACAAGCCTTGTACATTGCCAATCAAAGATTCATAAAATTTTCCTTGTGGGTCCTTGAATTTGTTGAACACGCCTGCTTCAGCCCAGAAAATATAAAATTCTCCCTTATTAGGATGGACCAGGTGCTATAAGCTCGCGCATACACAAACACAAGCATGAACAGGTGGTTTCATTTCATTTCGAATATATATTATTATTACGTATATATGACAAATTTATTTTTCCAATTGACAAACAAAAATTACTTACCACATGACACGTAATGCCCTTGTTGTCTAAGTAATCGAAATCGAAGAGCAGTGGTATGAAGGCTGCTGTCTTGTTTGCCACAACTTTCATTATTGTAAGTGTCATGTATGTAATTTAGAGAATTTTCAATTTCAGTTTCAAAATGATAACCAACTCCATGACGTTGGATTGAATCGATGAGGTCTAATTTATGCAAAGAATCGTCTGGTACTGCCGCTAAGAGCTTCTTCACTTCTTCTTTTAGCCTTTGATGTTCTTGCTCTTCATGGGCAGATATATCCTGCTCAATTAAATGAAAGCATGTAAAAAATTTATATGACCATATTTTATTTCAAGTTTTGAATGAAACGAACCATTATTGTTAGGTCATTTCACTAAGAATGATTCGCCCTACATCTTTCTTCCTTAGGATTTGTTTGTACAAAATTAAATAAAATTAATTGGTAGGGTTTGTTTATAAACACAATCTCTATATCTTTCACAAGGCTTATAAATAATACAAATATATATCTTTATCTATTCCAAAATGACATTCTTGATATATGGACAAGCATATTGTGCATACAATTATGTTAGTGTATAAATAAAATTTTCAATTCGAGAAAGATACTAAAAAAAATGAAAAAGTAATTGTAAAAGCATGATTAAATATACCGTGAGGTCCGAAGTATATGCAAGGAAATGGTCTCCCCAAATACTCGGATGATATGTGACAGAGCGGCGAGCATTCTCAATCCCCACATTTTTCGTGGAAATTGGAGCAGCCGATGCGCATATTTGGGTACTCATTCTATATTTACTTAGAGACTTTGGATATGAAAAGATCAGCTATTTTTAGTGACAATTCTCACTTACGATGGACTTTTTTTGTTTGATAATTCGTGTTCCATTGATACATATTTATAGAGTTTCCCATACCAACAAAGAATTAGCCTCTCTCCAAGTTCCGTGAGGATATATTGTAATTGTTAGCATCTCACGATTTGAACTAACAATAATTAGCATCTCTGGGTGATTATGATTATGTGTAGAAGTAACAAAATACTGAATGAGTTTTTGTTCCCCCCAAATTTTAAGTTCCTGAAAGCAGCAAGAAATTAAGTTTCTTTTCCTATCCTGAAGTTGTATCCAAAATTTTTCTAACTGGTTTGCTCTTGGTTTACCATACAACAATATATCCAACAAAGTGTAAGACAAGAAATTGCATACATGCTTTTTTGCACTAAAATAGTTTTAGTTAACACGTAAATGATTATATTACCCACCCTTTATATATAAATGTTTTATCTTTTTTTTTTGTATCAATTTTCAAAGTGTTCACGTCTTCTTGTAAAAAATATAATAAATTAACATTAAATAAGGTTCAAATTCAAATTATTTTTTCATTTTAATCCATGTTCTAAAAAATGAAAGAACTAATTATAAAAAAAATAAAAATACATTGAATAAGGTTCAAGTTCGAATTATTTTTTTTTCAATTTTTAATCCACGTTTTAAATAAATGAAAGAAGAAATTATCAAAAAAAGAAAATAATATATTTTTCTATCAATCAAATTTTTTTTTGATGTCATACCACATGTAAAAATATTCTAATAAACTACAATAAATCATATTGAGAAATTTATCTGGCAAAAATAATAAACGTTAATGAAATAATTGAAAATTTTTAAAGAAAAAACGAGTTATGCTTCTCTTTTTTTGACATTTGTTTAATTATTTTCGATGTCCAAACAATATCCATTTGGACCATTCGATAGGTCTACGATATAGTTTTTGAAACGAGCTTGAAGATTTAATAGGCGGTTAACATACGATCGCCATCAAAATTTTAAAGTTAGCATATTATTAAAATTCTCGAAGTACTAGTTTCGAGCTATCTGTTTGACGCATCGTAACTTTTGTTACAGTAGGCCATTTCGCGTACAATTAAAAATGTTAGAAACTAGGCCGTGAGTACTTCGAAATTGTATTAAAAATGTAATATTTCAATTTCGTTTGATATTCTATAATGATCCTGAAAATTGAGATAAAAATGAAAAAAAACATTTATATATAAAGGGTGGGTGATAAAGGAAGGGCGGGCATTGAGGTGGTTAAAAAAGGGGTGGTGGGTAGCAAAAACAAAGGATAAAAGAAAACACAACGATCAAAAAATGCTGTGAAAAAGTGAACACAAAAGTAAAGGCAACATTCTAAAAATGCTACTAATAAATTAAAGACAATGTGCAAAAAATGTTGCAAATAGTTAAATGCAACATACACAAAAACGTTGCAAATAATGTAAACGCAACACTTAGTGAATATTACGTAAAGGTAAATACAAAAGTTTAGACAACATTTGTAAAACGTTGCAAAAAACTTTTCGTCAACTTCCAAAAAACAAATATGGCCTTTTGCTACGGTGTATAAACGTTGTCGTATCATTTTATTCTACAGCAACATCGAAATCCGCAACATATGCCCAAGCTAAAAAATCGGGTGTCGCTCTATATATCACTTGAAAGTTACGGATTACCAAATTAACGGTTACTAAGTTATCGAATGGTTATTAATTATTCGTTTTTAGATTTGACCCTACGTACGAAATTAATCAATCAAAAACAGCAAGTCATTTTTAATTGTTTCTAGATGGTTAATCAAACAAGTCAATTTCTCTAAGTTTGAATACCGCATTAATAAAGAAAGTAATAATAAAAAATTTAGAGTTTTTAACAGCCTGAGTTCCCTCATGTGTGGCCTGTGGAATATCCCAAACTTCTTTAGTAATCTCACACATAGATACTCTCCTAAATTCTTTACAGGACACTGCCATAAATAGGCATGTAAGGCTTTGCTATTCCAGTTACACTCATCTAAGTTTGCTCTAATCCAATTAGCAATGGGAATGAAGATAACTTTATTATTTACCGTAAAACTAGGGGCAGTCCAACCATTAACCACATATAAACAAATTTATTCATCCACAGATTTTAGGAAATATCTCATTCTAAACTACAAATAAGCATAATCATTGCTATCAAAATATGGCGGGATGGATAATGAATTACTTATCTAGAAATCTAAGGTCAAGATTCGAATTTAGTCTTTGATACCAATTGAAATTTCGTAGTTTGCTAGCTAAGTTTGACCTTACGTGCAGAATTATGCAATTAACAAGCAATAAGTTGCTTTTAATTGGTTTTAGATGGTTAAACAAACAGTCCAATTATTTTAAGTTGAATTACCATAGTTTGTAATAAGAAAGCAATAAATAACACCAATATTGATGACGAAGAAACCCAATTAGGTAAAACTCCGGGATCAAGCCAGTTACCTTTACCATAGACAATACAGAGTGAGTTACAGTCAGATGCTATCTAGCCAACTCCACTAGACTTCCCGATCTATTTCCTGCTAACTTCAAGGCCTGCTCTAAGAACTGCTCCAAGATCTTCTGCAATTGTCTCTTCCCAGCGGAATTCCAAGGGCCTGCTCCAAAACCTTGTGCTTTTTCTGCGCTTATAGTCCAACCTTTCTCAACCTCCAACAACATCTGAAATTCAACAGAGAAAGTACATTCCTATGACCAACAGGAAGTAGGTGGTGTTTCGGTTTAATGGGTTTGATATTTTCCCAAACAGGTGGTTATATGATATCAAGAAGAAATGATGAATTAAAATGAAAGAATATGTTCTTGGATCTTTAGAGAATAAGATGAGGCAATGAAAATAATGAAAACCATCTTGGAATTTCACCCAATGGTTTGAATATTTATAGAAGATGGTAATTGGATTGGATGGACCGGAAAAAGCAGTTTAAAAATGCAAATTAGGGTTTTTCGTATAAACATGTCGCTCAAGCTAAATCTCGGCGACATGCGAGCCGAACGATAGGCGAGCGACGAGGATTCTGTTTTTATCGCTCGAGCAGTGTTCAGGCGATAGGCAAGCAAAAATGCGACGCCCTAATTCTCCTCTTTTCATGTTCAAACCCTAGAACTCATCACTTAATTTATACAAATTGAACCCTATGTCCTTAACTTTTACAACACATTACAAATTAATCATTTTGTTCATATAATTGTCAACATAAAAAACCTAACACAAACGTTGCAAAAGGTCTTTTGAAACGTTTTTTGAACGTTGTGACAGACAAATTTTATTGTAGTGTTAATTTATTTTCATCATTTCTAGATTCCACTGTTAACTTGTAGGTATTGACTGAGCAGGAACCATACTGATTTTATTATTAAACGAAGTGATCCACAATTTTCTGAAATAACAATTTTAAAAATAAAAAGTAAAAAAAGTAGAAAAACAGTTCTGCCAACTTCCAGTGGGGCGCCCTTCATTACTTCTTATAGGATTTCTTAGAAGCGTAAAAGGTTTGTTGATCTAAAACGATATGAATATATGAGTTAGTAATGTTTTTTCTCCTACATGCCATGCCAAACGTGAATGCAAAGAAAGAGAGAAAAATCGAGATTATAAAAAAATGACTTGTAAAAAGAAAGTGTAAAAAGTCTGTAGACATTCCACAAGCATAAAACTAGTGCCATTGAAAATGTATATTGGGAAGATTCAATAAAATCCAATTTGAGCTGGTATTTAATATTACCTCAATAATATCTGGTAGGTGAGTCCGTATTTTTAATGTACCGAATTCCAAAAGATTGTCTTCAATACTGGTTAAGGCAAATCTGTAAGGGCTCATGGCTGGTTTAGTGGGGGTGGCAGGGGTTATTTTGGGTTTAGCTACAACGGGTAGGTTGATGAAGAAGGTTAAATAATTTTTTTTTATTATTATTTTTTTATTTTTCTACTCTTCTCTTCTCTGCTTTTTATTTCATTTTAGTAAAGATGTAATTTCTATTTAACATGGTAATGGGCTGGAGTGGAAGGTCATTGACGACTTGCAAGAAAAGTGATAGGTTGTGAACGTAATTGTTAAAAATAGAAAGTTCACTTAGATTGAAGAGCCAAGCTTTAATTTTCCTTATCCTTTATTTCCAGATGGAGCTATTTCATTTTTGTTTTCAACTAGGATGAATTTATCACTGTTGTAAAAATCCGACTTGATTAGTCAATTCAATTGGAAAACTTGAAGCTGATACACCCAAAAATTCGAAAAAAAAATAAATAAATCCATGGAAAGAAGCAAGATAAGACTGTTTCACTTAAAACATTTACGAGTTCAACTCTTTTACCATTTTCCTTTTCCAAGTTAATGCCCGTAGGTCCAGTTTTCAAAACATTTGAATTTATTTCCTTTTGAGTGTGTATGCTTCTTAATTTATGCCTTTTACAAACTGTTTGAATGTATCATGAACTTGGTGCAAAAACTTTTCACATTAAGGTAAAAGTTTGTACACAAGTGAGCAATTATGCTAAAGTGTCAAACTGGATCTTCTTTTCAATCCCCGTGTCTAAATTGATCTATGAAAAAATATTTTCAAGAATCACATGACTATAGAGAGAGAAAAAGATGACGTGAATCTGTCGTAAACAACCCGCGAAGTGAGGGCTAAATGAAGAGTCCAACAAACCATTGTACAACGGCCGAGTCTCTACAATTCTTTGAAGAGAAGAGTGTGTACGATTTCAGTGTGATGCCTTTTGGTCCATAGAAGTGGCGTCAACTGATTATTGAGGGTGTTCGAGGTTTTAGAATTTGTATAGAAGGGTATAATATTCTAAGCCCTAGATCATTAATACTGAGTGCCTATTTGAGTTGTAAATAGAATAAATCTTTGTATACTTTGTGTTTTTCCATTTCTCGTTCTAATAAATTCTATATGTACCCAACCAAAATCCTGAGATTATTTTCATGCCAAGAGAAGATCAAATTGAAGAGCTTATTCAATTGCTTACTTCCCTTAAAAAAATAAAGTTTCTTTTCCCATCAATTTGTGTGAGTTTGGAATAGTTTCAATTAAAAATAAAAGTTTCAGGAGCTTAATACCAAGGAAAAATAGTTGGAGATGGAAGTGTAAATGAGATCGAAGGAACCTAAAAGTGCCTAATTTCTTCTATTTATACTCCCCTATACGGTTTTCCAAAATTTGGAGTCTTTTTGGGCTTTTCGTTGCCCTAAACAGTGTAACCCTACAACAGGCGGTGCAGCGCCTAAGCGCTTGGAAGCAACGCCTAGGCGCCGCGATGCAATTCTGTGAAGCGCCCTCTGTTCACAACCTTTTTTGCTGGTGCCTTACACCACCTAGGCGCTTGGGTTTTCAGTGCTTGGGCGCTGACTTGCTGTAAAAATATTTCATTCCTGGCGCTTGGGCGCTCTAACAGACACATCAAAAGCGTTCTATACTCATAAGATTTAATCCACAATCAATTTGAAATTATATAAAACTCGTGAGTAAAAACACACTTGTCAAAGAGCACTAGACACCAATTATGCTAAACGCTGGTAAAGAAAATTTTAAGGAAATGGAATTGATGAAATGTTAATGCATTGGGGACTAATAGAGCAACTCTTCGATGCAAGTTCTGAACAAGAATAACTTACAGATGTAGAAATGAAGGCGTGAAAAGGATTTTTTGCTACCTAAAAAGGACGATGCACTAGGGTTTAAAATTTTCGTCTCAAAGTCCTTTTAAGTTGCATACTTTCTTTTTAAGCAGAATGTCTGGATACAAGACGAAGTAAATCAGGACGTTATATTTATTTATGCGCCAACTGTATCTCCTGGTCATCTAAGAACAACCATCCGTATCTAGATCATGTTCAGAAACCGAATATAGGAACAATCGCTTCCACCATTGCAGAAATCATTTGTATCATGTTCCTATTGGGAGATACTGGAATTTGTTTTGAAGAAAGCACTCAGCTATTTTCTGACAAAAGAAAGATTCCTACACATAAACAAAGTTTTGGTAGAAAAGAACATATCGAGATTTACTATCACTTACTTCGAGAAAAAGTCAACACGGGAACTCTCATTACAAGATATAGACGAGCAAATTGCATAATTCCTTAACTACACGCACATATAGACATGAACCATTTCAACTCAAAAGGCCTATCTTTCAAGGCACCATTTCGATTCCTAAAATATTTTGAAATTATTCTTAATCTTCATAGGAGGAAGTTAACTTTTGATGACCTTAACCACAATCATAATCTATAACATAACGTTTTTAAGAATTTGTGTTATACAACACTAAAAATATGCATCACACTGACGAGGTACATTAAAATGGACACAGCCCACACCATTACTATGTTCATCCAGACATTTTCACTGGTTCAACGAGTACAGCTGTTATAAATCCTTTTGTCTTTGTTTTGGAACTTGTATAGCCATCTTCATCTTTGTACAAAAGATTAATGACACGTGTAAGGTTGACTATTCGCATGAGGACAGCCATCGGTACTGGAGTTGGACGAAGGCATTCTTGATTTATATCCTTCCATGCATTTGTAACTTGTTTCTGAAATACAGAAAATGCCTCTTCTTTTGAAGCTCCTTCCTGATTTATGTAACATTCAACTGCTGATATTTTTTGCTCAAACTGCATCCGAGTATCACCATATTTAAATAATCTTATATATTAATTAGAGTCGTTAATGTAGATATCATTAATCTAGCGCTTAGCATAATATTCATTGTATGAGTTATAAAGATTCAAACTTCTTACCCCATGTCCCACCATGTCGTCCATTAGTCTAGTAATTAGTATAGAAGCTCGTAAAAATAACGGTTCACTTGAAACCCATTCCAAGGCTTCCTTGGTTACAGTCTCTCCCATACCTACTAAGGATGTGGTCGATAGCATCATATAACCGCTAGATACAAGTGCGACTTTCATATACTCGTCTAGTGTCGGAACATATCCATTGTATGTCCATTTTGCCTCCTCAAAATATGCCCGGACCAATTTTTTCATCTGCAAATTGGAAACTTCATTAGATATGATAAAATGACGAATAACCTCCTTTGTATTAATTACCTCTTCTATAGCGTAGTAAACACGGTATGATTGCTCGATCTTTTTCAACTCTTCCTCAGTTTCGACATAAATATCTAAAAGAGATTTGTATGAATATTTCATGTACGTTGGTAGCTGATCTATGGCACTGACATTCCATCTGTTCACAAAAATGTGATTTCATATCGGAATTTGATCAAACTATATCTCAAAAATAAATATTCGAGATGTTAAGACCCAAAGAACCATTCAAAACGAGACCGTGAATTAATTCACCTTTCAATTGCATCTGTGAAAAGTGCAAGTTCATCTAGGGTCCCATAAACATCATAGATGTCATCAATGATAGAAGCCATGGCAATTACTTTGGTTAGTATTTTCCTAGCAAGAGAGTATTGGGGTTCAAAGTAGACTGATAATATCCAAAAATAGCATTCCACAATCCTATCTCTTGCAAATGGCCATTTTTTCCCAACTTCTAAAGCCTTCCACCACCTACAATTTATATCCAAAAGTACAATCTTAAAATCTACCCGTATGAGTGCGTGTGTAGACAAACATACATACATATGTATCAATGCGTGTAGAAAGAAAAATATATAACCTGGTAATGACATGTAGCTCCTTCTGATGAATCTTTTGCAATAAGTTGAAGTCTAATTTGGCAAAATTCAGAAGATTGCCGTTATGTGATTCATCTTGTTGGTAAATAGATAAGAAATGTTTTACACCCAGCCTCGTCAAAGTTTTTTGAATTGGCATGTCCAAGGCTTCTCTAATTTGTGAAGCGAGAGAACTGCTCACGTGAAGGACCTGGCAATTTAGGTGAGTAACAGAAAACTTCAATGCTTCCTCTAGAATTTCCTCCCCATGTACTCTAAATTGTGCAGCCTCGTACAAGCTTAACAAGCCTTGTACATTACTAATCAAANTGTCCAAGGCTTCTCTAATTTGTGAAGCGAGAGAACTGCTCACGTGAAGGACCTGGCAATTTAGGTGAGTAACAGAAAACTTCAATGCTTCCTCTAGAATTTCCTCCCCATGTACTCTAAATTGTGCAGCCTCGTACAAGCTTAACAAGCCTTGTACATTACTAATCAAAGATTTATAAAAATTTCCTTGTGGGTCCTTGAATTTGTTGAACACGCCTGCTTCAGCCCAGAAAATATAAAATGCTCCCTTATTAGGATGGACAAGGTGCTATAAGCGCGAGCACGCACAAACGCAAGCATGAACAGGTGGTTTCATTTCATTTCGAATATATATGTATAATACGCATATATGACAAATTTATTTTTCCAATTGATAAACAAAAATTACTTACCACATGACACGTAATGCCCTTGTTGTCTAAGTAATCGAAATCGAAGAGCTGTGGTATGAAGGCTGCTGTCTTGTTTCCCACAACTTTCATTATTGTAAGTATCATGTATGTAATTTAGAGAATTTTCAATTTCAGTTTCAAAATGATAACCAACTCCAAGACGTTGGATTGAATCAATGAGGTCTAATTTACGCAGAGAGTCATCTGGTACTGCCACCAAGAGCTTCTTCACTTCTTCTTTTAGTCTTTGATGTTCTTGCTCTTCATGGGCAAATATATCCTGCTCAATTAAATGAAAGCATGTAAAAATATTATATGACTGTATTTTATTTCAAGTTTTGAATAAGAGGAACCACTATTGTTAGGTCATCTCACTAAGAATAATTCGCCCTCCATCTTTCTTCGTTGGGAGAGGTTTGGAACAGGAGTTTGTACAAAAATTAAATAAAATTATTTCGTAGGGTTTGTTTATAAGCACAATCTTTATATCTCTCACAAGGCTTATATATAATACAAATATATATCTTTATCTATTCCAAAATGACGATCTTGATATATGGACAAGCATATTGTGCATACAACTATGTTAGTGCATAAATAAAATTTTCAATTCGAGAAAGACGATAAAAAAAAATAATAAAAGTCATTGTAAAAGCATGATTAAATATACCGTGAGGTCCGAAGTATATGCAAGGAAATAGTCTCCCCAAATACTTGGATGATATGTGACAGAGCGGCGAGCATTTTCAATCCCCACATTTTTTGTTGAAATTGGAGCAGCCGATGCGCATATTTGGGTACTCATTCTATATTTACTTAGAGACTTTGGATATGAAAAGATCAGGTGTTTTCAGTGACTTCTCACTTTCGATGGACTTTTTTTGTTTGATAATTCATGTTCCATTGATACATATTTATAGTACTCTAGAATTTCCCATGCCAACGAAGAATTAGCCTTTCTCCAAGTTCCGTGAGGATATATTGTTAGCATCTCACGATTCAACTAAGAGTGGAGATTATAACAAAATACTGAATGAGTTTTTGTCCCCCAAAATTATAAGTTCCTGAAAGTAGCAAGAAATTAAGTTTCTTTTTCTCTTTCCAGAAGTTGTCTCCAAAAATTTTCCAACTGGTTTGCTGTTGGTTTACAATACAGTGTATGACAAGAAATTGAATAAATCTTTTTTTGCACTAAAATAGGAGCAGTTTACACGTAAGTGATTACATTCAATTAACATCTCCAACATCACAATGCATACTAAATCAAATTAAGTTTTGATATAAGAAAAATTCGAGGTGTTTTTCAACATCACTTCTTATGGCACAATTTATTCTCATCGTTTCTAGATTCCACTTTTAACTTGTATCATTGACTGAGCCTCAAATAAACTGATTTTCTTTTAAATCAAAGCAATAAAAGTTTCCTGAAATAACAATTTTTTTTTTAATTATAAAACCAGTTTTGCTAACTTCCAGTATGGGCATCGCCGCCCCTTCGTCACTTCTAATAGGATTTCATAGAAGCGTACAAGGTGTGTCGATCTAAACGGCACCAATATATGAGTTAGTATGGTTATTTTCTCCTACAAGCCATGCCACAGATGAACCACAAACATAGAGAAAGAAAAATCGAAAAATTTCACTTCGTAAGAAGAAAGTTTCCAAAGTTTGTAGACATTCCAAAAGCATACAACTAGTGCCATTAAATATGTATATTGGGAAGAACCAATAAAATCCAATTTGAGCTACTTGTTGGGAAATAAAACGGATCAAGATAATACATATGATATGATATGAAGTATATAATCGCAAACAAACAACAAGATAAAAGGCAAAACATTAATTGGAGGAGGAAAGGAGCATTTTATTCAATTCACTAATATGGAGAAAACAAATATAATAACTATGACTCACAATTATTCTATATTTCAGTAATATAAAACTTGTGAAAATAGTCTAGTATTTATATGGGTGTATGTCAAACCTTAGAAATATCATAAAGATAGAAACAAGATAAAAAATCATGTGAAATAAAAAAAACAATATTTTCTCAATAAAAATACGTGGAAAGAAGGAAAATATATTTTCTCAAAAATTCAACCTACTTTGGGTAAAAAAATATCCAACAATCTCAATTTTAACACAAATTCTGATACAACGAACAAAGCTCCAAAACTTCTCTACATGGAAAAATAAATCCAACTGCAAAGAAAAATTCAAACTCTTTATTAAGAACCAAATTTTTTCCAACACAAAAATACTTCTCCTCTTCCACGGTATCCAATATGGATGCATGAACCCAAACACCAGGTTCTGTAAAATTCACAAAGAATTAAAAATTACCAAACAGCGTCGAAACACACCATGTAGGAGAATCAGCTCCCTTGCTTCCATAGAAGGTTTCTGACTAGTCTCAACATTCAAAAATGATAAAAACATGTGTAACTGAATCGGCATCCATGAACCTATCTCCAATTGGTCTATCCTTAGCAGTTGAATACGACAGAACCACTAGTAATGGTGGCAAAGCAAAATTACTCATATCCTCCAAACTTGACCGAATGGTATTCTTCAACATGGACCCCGAACCAAATCCCAAAGGTGTAGTACAAAACTAAATCTCGATACTAAATTTGTGTTGACTTTTCTTCACAAATTATGCCCATTCTTGCAAGTTGTATAATTGGAACCTCTTTCGTCCCTCCAATACAGCACGAATATACTTCTGAAACCCTCAAGACTTCACCTCCTCTAGAGAACCTTTTTGAATCATAAGTACTCAACGAAATGAAAATATTCTTCAAGTCTAGAATATGTCAAATGTGATCAAATATTCTACATATTCCATCCACCAACTTCAATGACACCTTGTGTTACCATTTCATATGTTTCAAACATATGGAACGCACAAGTTGCATCTAAAATTCACTTCTCATAAGATTTGGATTCCATGTCAGAAATCGTCAAAACATTTCCATCACTCAAATAGTTCTCAACTTTGTTGGTCTTATCTAAAGTATTTGATTACTTCCCATGCTTTGTAGTTAAACTACCATTGTTCTGCAATTTGTTTCAATCCCTCTTAATGTATCCTTTCTTCTTGCAATAATGACAAACATGATTACTGAAATTTGACATCGACTTACCCCATCTCCGATTACCATGAACAACAAGGCCTTCTCTATCTCTAGTATTAGATCCAATTAGATGCTTCATCTTCTTTTTTAAAAACAAGGCATAATATGCATCTTCAATAGGGAGAGTATTACGACTATATAAGATCGTATCTCTAAACAAAGTAAATGAAACGGGCAGCAAACGCAAAAGGATTAAGGCCAAATCTTTTTCATCTTACTTTACCTCTAAAGTCTCTAAATTAGCGACGATCTCCTTGAACACAGTCAGATGATCTACCAAAGATTCGTCTTTGCCATGCGATGAGAATACAACATCTGCTTCAAATACAATTTGTTTATCAGACTTTTAGTCATTCACAATTACTCTAACTTCAACCACAATGCGGCTGACATTTTCTCTTTCAAAATATCCTCAAGGATATTGTTAGAGAGATGAAAATAGATCTGTGAAAATGCTTTCTGATACTTCCATTGTTTCTCCTCCATCGTCCAAGTTGTGGGCATTTTGTTAAATTACAACAACACATCATCCAAATCCATCGCGCAAGTACAACTCGCATCTTCACTTACCATAACAAAAATTTTGTATTGCGATCCAAGAGCGAAATTTCATACTTCATGACTTACATCAATAACAAAAACCTCGAACAAATCACAACTAATAGCCCTAATACCACTTGTTGGGAAATAAAACAGATCGAGGTAATATATATGATACGATATGAAGTATATGATCGCAAACAAACAACAAGATAAAAGGTAAAGAATTAAGGTAGAGAAACGAAGTATTTTATTGAATTGATTAATATGGAGAAAATAAATATAATAATCGTACCTCACAATTATTATATATTTCAGTAATATAAAATTTGTGAAAAGAGTCTAGTATTTATAGGAGTGCGTGTCAAACCCTATAAATACCACAAAGATAGAAACAAGATCAAAATCGCGTGCAATAAAGGAAAAAATATTTTCTCAAAATTTTAACCTAATTTGGGTCAAGAAAGCCCCAAGAGTATCTAATATTTCGCCGATAATATCTTGTAGGTGAATCCATATTTTAAAGTATAGAATTTCGAAAGATTATATTGTCTTCAAAACTGGTTAAGCCAAATTTGGAGTGGCACATGTTGGTTTAGTACGAGTGGCAGGAGTTATTTTGGATTTTGGGGTGGGTGAAGAAGGTTAAAGATCTTATTTCATTTTTTCTTTTCTTCTTTTCTTTTAATTTAATTTTATATTTATCATGGTAGTGGATTGAAGGGTCATCGAAGTAGCAAGAAAAGTGAAAGGTTGAGAAACTGGAGAGCCAAGATTTAGTTTTACTGTTGGAATTTGGGTATGACCCGAATTCCTTTGTTGACGTGTTTGAAGTACTGAAGAATTCTAATTGAAGACACGTCAAGGAGAATTCAAGTTTGGAGTACTATTGGAGTCCTATGTGAAGTTGAAATTCTATTTTGGAAGCCCATTGGGAGTTGAAAATTGGTATTGAACTTGAAGAAGAGATCGGGTGGAGAAAATAGTTCAACAAAAAAAATTTGGGGCAGAATGCCCATGGCGCGCCGCCTGTTCTGTTCGGGTTTTTCGCGTTTTTCATTTCTACTTCATTTTGGACTCAATTTTTTTGCATCCTACTTCATTAGTAACTCTACTAAGAGGGTTTGGAAATCCCGTACATGTTTCCTATAAATAATAGGCTTTTCTATACAATTTTATAAATGTGAGAAAATAGATTACTAAAATTATAAGATCCATTATAATTTTCTCTCTCCACTATTCTTGGGTTAATAAAATCTCTTAATTCATTTACCATATTTCTTGTCTATATTATTCTTTTGTTTGATCAAATACTTTATTATTGTGCTATATAACTTTAACATCTCAATCGGTGGCTAGTTTTACAACAAGTGGTATCAGAGCCTAGGTTCAGTAATTCCGCAAGAACGCAGGGTTTGATTTGTTCGAGGTTTCTTGTTCGTGATGGCTTCCATGAAGTATGACATTCCTCTTTTGGATCGGAACACTAGATTTTCGCTATGACAGGTTAAGATGCATGTAGTACTCGTACAACTGGATTTGGATGATGGATTGTTGGGAATTGACAAGATGTCAGCAACTTTAACCACGAATGAGAAATTATGGAAGGATAAGAAGGCAGTTTCTCACATCCATCTTCATCCATCAAATACCATTCTTCAGGACGTTTTGAAGGAGGATTCAACAACTATTTTATGGT
>CAIGRK010228055.1:0-15568 GCA_903798315.1 Fraxinus greggii
CGCCCAAAATTCAACGAGTCGAGCTGAAGCTCGTGAGGGTAAGGGCCGAGCCGAGCTGCCACCCGTGGGTGGGAGATTCTAGATTCTCTTTTTTGGTAGTTTAGGAAAAATTGCATTTTTTTTATCTCAAATTGATTTAATATGTGCAAATGAGTAGTTAACCTTTGTTCATTGACATTTGAATCTACAAGGTTTCAAGTTGTGTGGAACCTTGGTTCCTAGCATACGAATTTCGAGTATTAAAAATTTATATTTTTATGGAACATATAGTTATACTCTTACTTTCGATCGAAATGAGTATCTTGATTGAAACTGTCAATCCCAATGCAGAGTGAGAGCAATAAGGATAGGGTGGGTGAGGCCAAACTAAATGGGTGGTCTATGAGGGAAGAGATACACAAAGGGAAGGGGCAAAGCCATCGTTGTCAACACAAGGGCAGAAAAGCAATTTTGATGGATAGTTGCGAGTTGGGGATGAGAGCATTAGGTGGGATATTTCTCTCCTTTTCTTTTTGTTTAATCATTTTAACCCCATAAAACACAAGTCACTTACATTAAATGGAAACAATTACACCTCCATAACATGTGAAGAGACACATCGACATCAACCGAACTGTGTTGGATCAATCTTGAAAGCCTCGCATCTTATGGCATATGTGAGGGCTGAGATGGTTGCTGTTATGTAAAGGTCGGGTATCTGAAGTCTTTCCTTATTGAACCTTATCATGAAGTTACGCAAGGATTCATTCGGTCCTTGCCTGAGCTGCATGAGGGATGCGGCTGTCTTCTTGATGCATTTACTACTGGTAAAGAAAGCAGAAAACTTGTTGGCAAAGTCAGAGAATGAAGCAATGGAGTTGAGCTCTAGGGTAGAGAACAAATCCCTGGCAGCGTTGGTCAAAGTTTGTGGAAAAGCTTTACACATGAAGGGATCCGGTGCCGCCTGTAGATTCATGATGTCCATATAAACATTGAGAAGGTTGATAAGGTCATTTGGTCCATCATATTCTTTCATGCGAGTGAGTTTAAACCTGTCTGGGAGAGGACAAGAGAGTACGTCTGGTGTGAAAGGAGTATTAAAGGTAAATCCTGTTATCCATTGTGTATTCTTTTGCAGTCCATCAGTAATTCCATCATGTATGATCTGGGCTAGTCGCTTGAGTCTATGGTAACCAACCTCGAGGCCGAGGCAGTTGAGGGTACACCCGAGGCCCCTGATCCACCATTATCATGAATCTCACAAGTATCCCAAGCTTGAGCATCGGTCATGAACCCTCCTGGTTCTCCTACTGTCAGTGCCGGCGGATGTTCCTGCACGCTGATGAGCTGTCCTTTGGCTTAGTAATTGCATCAGTATTGCAACTTGTTGATGAAGTTCTTCGAAGGCACCCACATTAACCACCTATGGTTGGGCAGTTGGTACTGCAGATGATTTTTTTGATGAGCTGGGGGCTCTGCAACAGGTGGTGGATCTGGTACGGAGGAGCTTTCTGGAGGAAGACCTGAACGTGTATTGACCATGGCTTTTGGTAGCGTTTTCCACAGACGGTGACAATGATGCTACCAAAAATTGTACATGTCAACTTCCGAGCTTGACGACTGAGAATGGGCATGAACGAAATCTACCAGCACCTGAAACAATGGCGTCGATGTGTGTCCTAGTCGTCCCTCCGATGCTTAAGTCAGAGAGAGAATTTGCGAAGAGATATGTGCCGAAAATTATGTAAAAATGTATCTTAATAATGAATTGGAATGATGTATTTATAGAGGAAGGTAGTGTATTCCTAGTAAGATTACATTGTTGAAACCCCTATGAGTTCTACCGTGATTGGAAGTTGCAACTTAATTGGTTTTGTATCATCCATGTGTTTGGATAATGATAGGACTCTGATAGTAGATTCCTTTCAGGATGAGGTAACATGTTAACAGTAGGATTCTATCTCTCTTAGGTTTGGATAAGCTTTGACACGATCTAATAAGTTGAGGGCTGTATGGGAGGTTTAGTCTTGGTCTCGAGGAAGGCCTAGTGGTCGAGGAAAGAAATACCCCAGGAGGTAATCCCGAGGAGCTTCTAAAGGTTTGAGTCCAAGTTGAGAAATACTCCTCGAGTCCCGTGCTCGAGCTCCACCAATATTGGGATCATCAGCCATCATTTCCTCCTTTTTTCTTAAACAATAATTAGAGATTATGAGGAGTTGTAGGTTTGAATTTCAAGTTCAAACCAAGCTCTCCAATCCTTTTTGATATCTTGTGGGTTGGGTCACCACATGAGCGACCCACGATCCATATTTTCCAACAGGTAACAACGTTGCAAGTATAGTAGCTATTCAAACTTTAATCCTTGTTATTTTACTAGTATTAACTTTATGTTCAAGTTGAACTTCCAAGACTAAATGAAAATTATCCATAACAGAGCTATATTTTTTTATATAGAATGAAAACTTTTGAACTCTTTGCAACACTACCACTATTCAAAGTTAAATCCACGAGGAGATTTCTTTAGAAAAGCCAAATTAGAGAGAAAATGAAACATCTCTTGATTTTATATCGAATGACATCTCCAGTTTATATTCCAAAAATACCCTTCTCGACCAACCTTTTTGTCCCTAGTCCACCTCCCCAAGCTACTCGGGAGCAGCTCGAGAAAAATGGCAATTACTTTTCATGACAAAAAAAATTAAAAATAAAAAATGGAAGATTACCTGTAGTTATCAGACTCCTCGATACTAGGTTCCAATAATATCAAGAATTAAGTTATATGTACATTTTTCTTGACATTGTCGTTAACATTTCACCTATGTATTAATATCTGGTCAGGAATGTGATAAAGTATTGTAGAAATCAATGGCTATGATGGATTCCAAGCGAAAGAGTATCAAACTTAACGTAGATGAGAATGTGTACATGTAACGTGATTGAAATATTAGTACGCTTGCATTGCTACAATCTAGATTCTAGACAACGGGACTTAAGTATAATTGATACCAAAATGTAAAAGCCTGATTAAAAACTTGATTGTAATAAATATTTATTTTTCTTCATTTCCCCTTATAAGTACAGGTCAGGATTTAACTGAAAACCAACAGCCTGACACCAACAAGAAGCCCCAAAATAAATGCCATCACAAGCAAACCACCTTACATGTTTTTAGTATAACAAAACAAACTGATAAAAAAAAAAAAAATGCAAATGGCAAAACTGAAAAACTCAGAAAACCTTAGTATCTTTTTCCAAGAATAATGCCAACAATCACTGAAATTAGCGCCACTCCCAGAACGACTTTAAAAGTCAAGGCTGGGGATACCTCAGCAGTCTTGACATGTGTATCTGAGGACGTTGTTTCAGCAGAAGATGGCTCAGTTTTTTTCTTACTCTTCCTTTTTGTTGGGGTAGAAGTTGAAGGTTCGATTTCTCGACTTTTCACCTCTATTTCCTCCCTTGTTGAGGTAACATCCTGCATTACAATTCAGATATATGAAAACTCAAACTTTTCCATATATAAAGTTTTAAAGTATCTTAATTAGATGGAAGTCACATTTGTTAAATGTTATTAAGGGTGTGTTTGTCTCACATTAATGGAAGAAAAATAGAGTAATGACTAGTATTTTTTGGAGAATGTGTGGATGAAAATTAAAGTAACTTTATTGGTTTGTGTGTAGAATATTTTATTGAGTGAATGTGTGGTGGAGAATCTAACTGTAGCAAATAATTTTTTGAAATAATAGTATACGTTTAGAGGCTAAATTTTGGTATTATCAGTTGAATGTTATCCCCCTCAAGGCTACTGAGGTGAGTATCCGACCGTAAACTTCAGGGTCTCGTGGATTAGTCGAGGTGCGCGCAAGCTGGCCCGGACATCCACGATTATCAAAAGAAAAATTATCAATTAAATGTTATAATTCATCAAGAACGAAGCCACGCTATCATGCCTTAGAAGTAGTGAGCAGCTCTTTAATCGTTTTCACATAGTGATGAAATAAAAATTTTTATTCTCTTCTCATAATTACTTAGGCTTTTTGTACAAAATTCTAGTTTCCAAACCTAAAATTTGGATTATAGAATTTTTAAGTTTAAGATGCATTAGTTGGATAATGTATGCCAAGCTAACTGCATGTAAATGCTATTTGGTTGAAGAAGGATTGTCTTTCTACGTGTAAATGCTAGGGAAAAAAATTGCATCAGTGCATTTTCGGGAAGAAGCAAAAAAAAAAAGGGAGGAATAATTTTATCTGTTAAAAATGATATGAGAAGAGACTCATATTTTCACTTGAGACTGGTACCATTAAGAACCTATCAATTTCTAAATGGTCAGACACACAAATTTATGGGTCAAAGTACTAAAGCATATAATATGGGACACTGTCCTCAGTATAGTTTTGTAACTTCTTTTATTTCACGTTTATGTATCTGCGTGCAGTTTTCCTTCCCGATCCCTTATATATTCAAAGATGTAGACACCGTATACATGTGCTGGTGAACAGGAGGCAGAAAGAAACCTAACCTTCTCTTTCAATTTAGAATCTGCTAGCTGTAACTTCTGCTTGAGCTCTTTAACTTGATTTTCCAAGAGTAGAACTTGTTTGTTATTGGCGTCAAGTTCTTCAAATGATTGCTTCAAAGAACCTTCTTGTTCCAACTTCTTTTGAGAGCTTGACCCGTTCTGTTTCGGGCAATAAAATTCAAAAGGCTAAGTAAGATTACCCGATGGCCTATTATATCGAAGGAAAATGGCTTTGCTCTAAGAGACCTAAAGGTATAATATCTACACTAAATAATATGAGTTCCACAGCCACTTTGGATATATAAGATCCATGTTAAATAATATGAGTACCAGAACCATATAAATTTGCATTACCTCTGCTTTAACTCTAGCCTCAGCAATTGCTAAATGTTCTTCAAGCTCCTTTAGACGACTTTGTAACTCGGCCTTCTGACCAACCTCAGTGTTGAGAATTTTCAACTTAGATTCTTGATCTTTCAATTGCTCTTCAAGATGTACTATCATCGTCTGAAGCTCCTCCTTGGAACTTTGATTTGTTTCATTAAGCAAATTGTTTTCTTCCATGACAGAAGATATCTGTAAAAAGAAGATACTCGAGAATAAATACGCTAGGGAAGAAAATAGTAGAACCATTTGAGTGATTGGAAAGTTTTTGAGATATATTGTCATGGACTAACCTGAGATTGTAGCCTATGGCCTTCCGAAGCAAGCTTGTGTGTCAAATCTTCTATATCCTTTTTTGCAGACTGAAGCTCTTCAACTGTATCATTTTTCTCAGAAGAAACAGTTGACAATTTGGTTTCCAAATCATTTAACTTGGACTGATATGAAGCCAGTTCTTGAGAAAGCTTTGATTTTTTCTCAACTTCTCTTTCCAGATCTTTCAATTTCAACAGAGTTTGTTCCAGTTCTCCTTCTCTAGTTTGCAAAAGCGAAGATGTTTCCTGAGCCTTTTCTTCATACATTTTCACTTTTTCTTCTAGAGCTTTTAGCTTCTCATAGAAGTCCTTTGCTTCTGAATCTCTTTGATTGACTTTCAGGGCAGCTTCCTCCAATTGTGCTTCAGCTCCTGAAATGCGGGCTTCAGCTGCCAATTGAAGTTCAGAGGCTCTTGAGTGCCTCTCTGTTAATTCAGTGATAGTGCTCATATGAGAAGCAAGCTGCTTATCAGAGACTTCCTTCTCAGAAAAAGCCAAATTTAACTTTTCCTCAAGTTCTTTAGCCTGTTTACTGAGCTGCAAGTTGGTGTCAGCTAACAATTTATTCTCTGCAACATACTGTTCAGCTTTACCTTCTGCATCCAAAATCTTTTGTTTCGAGTCTTCATTTGCATTCTCAGAAGAAGCTAACTTCAATACAATCTGATCAAGCTCCTCCTTCACGGTTGCATATCTTCCATTTGCTTCAGCTAGCTGCTCTTGATAACTTTTAACTTGATCTTCAAGACTTGTTAATGCCTTGTTCAAAGATTTTGCCTCCAAATCTCTGCTGGTGAAATTAGCTAATGCTTCTTGGAGTTTCTGCTCTGAGTCCCTTGTTAGAGTTTCATGTAATGATTCAAACTCTGTGCTTCTTGCGGTAGCTTTCTCCAACACTCTTCCTTGTTCCTCTAACTGCTCCTCAGCTGACTTGAGCTTCTCTATAACTTCATTTTCTCTCATTCCAGCAGCCTCAAGATCATTTTCGATGTTCTCCAATTTCTGTTGAGAAATACTCAATTCATTCCTCAAAATGTCAACAAGATTTTCGGCTTCAGATAGCTTCTCATTTGAGGTTTTTGATGCATCTTTTAAATTCCTGTTCTCCTCCGCAATCATATGCAAGTGCTCGGTCAGTTCTTTTTCCTTTCCAGTGGCAGCTTGTAGTGCAACCTCTAGGCTTGACGTTTTCAATTGAAAAGCCTCAAGTTGTCCTTCAAGTTCAGAAATCGTCTCAGTGCTTTTCAAGGATTCTTCTTCCACATCCCCACATTTCTTCTCTAGCGTGCTTATTTGCTCTTCAAGTTCCTTGATCCTATATTTCTCTGTTTCAAGAAGTAGCTCTAACTCGCTCACTTTTTTATCGGCCTCCACTGCCTTGACATGTGATGTCTGCATTAGATCCTCAAGTTCGATGCTTCGCTGATGGGTTGTATTTGCTCGTCCCTCATGCTCGGCACATTTTTCCATGGCATTCTTGAGTTCTAGCTCAAGGTCCGAATTCCGTGCAGTTGATATTCCCAAATCGGATTTAATTTGAGCTCTTTTGTCCTCATTTTCTTGAAATTGGATGTTCAATTGTTCCTTCTCTTCCACCTCCTTCTTCAGTATGGCATTCAGTTCAACCAATTTCTCAGAAAGTTCTCTCAAATCTCTTTCAGAATCGTTGCTTTTGAGTTCTACCAGATTAAGCAGTTGTTCAAGCTCAACACTCCTGTGCTCTGCTGCTATACAACGTGTCTCAGATTCTCTGAGTTGTGACTTTGCTTCTTCTGCAGCTTCCCTCAAGGCTCGTACCATGTCTTCAAGCTCTACATTTTTCTGATTAGCTGTGGTGACAGCATATCCAGACTCGCTGTGAAGGTCTTCAAGGGTTTTCAACTTCTGTTCAAGTTCAGTATTGTTTGCCAATGCTTGGGATAAAAGATAATCAGCTTTGCAGAAATTCTCACCTGACTGCTGCAACTTAGCCTCAAGATCATTGCATAACTCCTTCATCTGGGTAGCGTCATTGGTTAGGTCAGTCACAGCAGCTTCAAGTGCTTCTTTTTCTTTAAGGACTTTGGCTAGTTCATCTTGAACAGATGTAATCCTTGTTTCCTCGCTTTTCAATTGTTGTCCGAGCTCTTCTCTGGCACTCACCTCGTTTCCCAGCTTCAATTTTAAATCTTCTAGATCAGATATCTTCTCTTGAAGGTTTTCTTCTGTTGATGAAAACTGATTCTCAAGTGCTGCAATGACCTCCTTGGCCTTAGATTCAGAAGCCTTTTTCAATTCCAATTCTTCGGTCAATTCATTGATGAGAGCTTCCTTTGATGCTAGCCTCTGCTCCACTTCTTGCACTTGCGATTTCGAAAGCTCCAACTCCCCTTGAACTGTAGATAATTCGGCAGTGGTGCTCTTCAGTGCCTCTTCTACTTTCTGATTTTCAGCTATCTTGTCATACAAGCTTTTCAGTTCAAGTTGCACAGAAGCCATTTGATCTTCCATTTCTTTAACACTAGATTCGGCCAACTCAAGCAACCTTTTGAGTTCTAAAGCCCTCTTCGTCTCTGATTCAGCATGCAAACCACTTTCCTTATGCAACTCCTCAAACTTCCTGGATTCACCAGCAGAAGTTTGCAGCTTTAGTTCAAGCTCTTCCATCTTCTTTCTTGAGCTCTCGAGCTCGAGACTAAGACCATTAAATGCTTCCTTTACATTTGTCAACTCTTTGTTCTTTTCTTCTTGAGCTTGTAATGCCCCATCCAAAGTTTTAAGCTGTACACCATATCTCTCCTCTGTTTCTGCAGTCTGCTCTTGCAGTTTTTTCTGACTAAGTTCAAGCTCTTCATATTTCTTTTCAGTTTCCTGCTGTTTCTCCTTCGTATGCAAGATTTCATCCTTCAGATGAACATTCTGGGATTCGGTCTCCTTTAACACTCCAGAAACTTTCTCCAATTCAACCTCGAGTTCTTTAACCTTTTCTTGTGCTTCTAAAAACTCCCTACTTGCTGAATTGGTGGAACTTCGCTTGACGACAGATGGATTTTCATCTGCCTTGGAATTTGATTTAGCAGTGATGGAACGATCCTTTGCATCAAAAGACTCCTTCTCTACTTTAATGAATTCACCATCAAGGGCAGTTTCGATATCCTCTACTTTAACCTAAAATGAAATTCACATTAACAAAGAAACACGTACCACGTTGAAAGAGAACTGCAATAACATGGCATTTCAAGATGCTTTACGGATCAAAATGCTTAGTTGAAATGCTTATTACAATATGAAATAGGTTGGTACTACAAAAGAAACCCAAGACTGAAATCAAATTTTAGCTGTTTTGCCTTACATATTGTAAAAAATAAATGCAACTACTCTAATATTGTATTTCAACTTAAAATTTAGGGACATACCAATTTTTAAGACCATTTCTTTCTTGAATATAAAAAGTGTGTAAAATGGACCCAGGGGAGTCTTGCACTTTGCCCCTTTCAAAACCAACTCTATTCTGAGTTTTGAAAATATTGATCATGACATTAAACACAGGCCAAAACGTTCATTGCACAAAGAAAAATCTTACCTTAGAAGTAACAGCATTAGTCTTGTCGTGCTCGGCGATCTTAACCATTGGTACTTCATGACTTGTCAGTGTTTCTTCTTCCATAGCTGAACGAAATGTACCTTACAAGAATTCTGGAGTATGGAGCAACCAGAATGCAAAAACAGATTTGAAAATTTAACCGATAATTCTGGTATCGAGAACTGAAAGAATTGTTGTGAGTACTGAATCAATGCTTCAAACCTACATGTTTGACTGACGTTACAAAATTTAATCACCATTAAGTAAGGTTTTTCTTTTTTTTTTTTGATAAAAAAAAATATGTAATGTCCATTCTATAGTTACAGTATAATAGCTTCAACCCTATTCTTGATTCCGTGACAATTTGTAACACTTTCAGTTTTGTCTTGATCGTACCGACAATTATATGGAAGCCCATATTCCCACGGATTAATCCCCATGTATAGGGAATTTATTCATAGAGGTTCACCAAGTCACTCACATGGTAAACCACACAATGTATTAAAAAAATGTATTTGTGGGCTTGTGTGAGTGGCATGTCATGCACATGAAGCATGATTCTAATCCCAGAGTGCTACGCACGCATTATGATATGGACTCAAGATAAGATTAATTTAAATTATGTTATGTGTATTATTTTTATTAAGCCCGAGCACATTGAAAAAAAATTATTTTTCTTCAAATTTATATCAATCATACATTTTTTTCAATAAAATAATTTGCACGTAAACCTAAAAAAAATTTTACTTTTTAATAATACATTCTTCGCCCCTATTTGTCTATCATTATTTTAAAAATTCTTTTCTTAATAATGCATTTTCATTATAAAATATTTTGCACGTAAATTTAAAATTTTATTATATTTTTTAACCACACATTCGTGAAAAAAAACACTATTTCAATTCATTTCCTTTCAACAATGGTGGACAAACAAGGACTAAAAATTACTATTACAAAACTCTTTTATTGCACCAAATAGGGCTCAAACATAGTGTAAGAGGCGACCAATTTTGTTACCACGTTTTTAAAATGAAAATTCATGATTAAACTGCGTAACGATTGGACCAAAGTTATCTGCTAGAATTAAAGCAGTTCAAAATTAAAAAGTTGATTATAATATATATGGAATGTTAACAGCCGGATGCATTATTAAAATACAATTTAAATTTTAAAAATATTAAAATAAAAATCGATGCTAGTTCGGAAATGTTCCCTTTTCCGTCCAATTACCCAACTAAGGAATTCCCATCCCATTCAGCAATAACAACGGACGAGGTAGGTCGTGACATTTTTTCGTCCCTATTTACTTGGAAAAAAAAAAGGTTATAGTAAGTAATTAAAAATCAAACTAGCCAAGCAGAGATAAAGGCCGAATGCTTTACCCATTTTTTTTATTTATTTACTTTTTCTTCACTTTCTAGTGACGAGAGTCTAGAAAGTTGAGCTTAGTAACAATGACAGTGGGGTCTCAAACTCTCAATCCCATCCAGACAAAATAAACAATCATAATTGAGCTGTTCAATATTCATTATTTAGTTAAAACAATATTTTGAACAGTGATTTTAGGAAAATGTAACAATGTCCGATTAAAAAGTAGGGAAAAATTTTAATTTATATATAAAAATATTTTATTATGTGAATATGTGATTGAAAATAAGTATCTAAAAATAGAGCTTTCAAATAATAATTGTCAAACGGGACTGACTATCATCACATTCAATATCAGGTTCATTGTATCAACTTAGACCTAATCGAGTAAAATAAGAAATAAATATTTTACAATTTTTTAATGAATATATTCAGTCATATAAAATTTAGATTTTGTTAATTGTACATAAAAAAATGTATATAATGAATTACATAATATGATGTGAAGAGGAATAATTGGATGAAAAAATTAATTGCATTTTAAATTGACTCGTAATAGAGTTTACATTATATAATCCATTATATAAATGTCAAAAAAATCTGCCAACCTAGACCTGAAAGTGCCCAGCCTCTCATAGGGTAGAGTCGGGACATGTGAAAACAAAATCTCGTCCCCACGTCGGGAATGGGAAACATGATGTATATTTCAAGTTTTCAAACTTAAAGCGTAAATAAAATAATAAAAGTAAATAATATTTAGAAATAAACAAATAATTAAAATGACAAAAAAAGAAAAGGAAAAGGAACAGATTAGAGTTAAGACGAATCCTAAACAAAACGAAATCCTATAGATAAATCTGAATAAAACTCCAAAAAAAAAAAAATGATAAAATTACACTTAAACTAACTAAAAATAGAAAAATGATAAAACGAACCCATAAACGATGAAATTTATCCCAAAGTTTGACGATGTTGGCACAACCCGACAAAAATGTACAGAAACTCAAAAAGCTTCCAGAATGTACTCGATCGTGTAAATCTAATATTCGAGTTAAAAGTTACATGTATTTTCGTAGATCCTTCTTATTTCTTATCTTTTTCAATTAATTTATGATTTTATCTTCTAATTCATTAATGTCAACTAAAATCCTGGACAAGAAGTGGAATAAGAAGGGCCGTCCAAGCAGATAGTGTCTTGTCTTCATAACAAAAATGTAGTGTGCACAAAATTATGAACCAGCACACGTCTGCCCATCATATAGGGTAGGTGGAAAAGATTCCATCTTCAATTTAATAATTATTTTCTTAAAAATAAAGAAAAACTTTCTTTTAGTAAAGCTTGTGGATCCCACTAAAGTTGAGCAATTCACATCTCCATTTAAAATATTTCCTATTCCTTTTTAATTGACAAGATGAATATATTGTCAAATAGAGACAACTGACAAAGCAAAGTGCGTGTATTTCGGGTCCATACGAGTAAGGATGAAAGTAAAACGAGAAACGACAGTTCGAATTGCGTGAAACGACACTTCGAAATACTGAAGAGATTTGCTATTTCCGGTATATATGAACTGTAAAGCTAAATTAATCAAGCAATAATTGCTCGTCAAAATCGTAATTTATAAAAAGAATTATTTTTTTTAACAAATTAATCAGTCCAATCACTGAATATGATCATCATCAAATGAAAAATCCAAATTCTCATCGGATTATTCGACGAAAATTTGAAGTTTGATCGATTATAAAGCAAGTGATATTACAAATCCAAGAATACTGAAAGCAAGTTCAATAAATTCGTAATCTAAAGAACAATCAAACTACTTGATACATAGTGATCCTAATTCATATAATCAAACTTTAAATCCAAATTCAATTCCTCGCCAGATTTTTCCATAAGAAATGCACTGAAGTTTCGACAGAAATTGGAAATTTGTTCGACTATAGAGTGATAGATCTTATTAAACAAAGTATCCTAAAACACTGCGGCTGATTTTCACATCAATTGATATTCAAAAATTGAACTCCAATCCTAAACTATCAACAGCTCAAGTTCAATTCAACTTCTTCTAGTTTTTGAAAAGCGGCGAAGCTTGTAAAAGATAGAAAAGTTTTCTTGTTATTCGTAGAGGGGTCGCGGAATAATATTGGGTTCGAATCCCATAGCCCCGATGTGGCGAAGAAGATTAGAAGATTTGCTTGGAATGAGATTTCGAATTTTGTTGATCCTTCTCAGTAGTTCAGTAGCAATAGGGTTCGGGCGTTTTCTAGGAGCAGAAGGAANTTTTGAAAAGCGGCGAAGCTTGTACAAAATAGAAAGAGGGATCCCAAATTCAAAAAACGCATGAACAAATATTTACATAAATCAACATATAAAAATTGATACATAAATAAATTAACTTGCCTGATCGAAGCACGATAACTTGATTTGCTTAGTATTGTTGATCTTCAGAGGCAATATTTGACAGCGAAAAGTATGAGAGAGAAGGGTGGGAGTGGGATGGAGAGATCCAGATGGTATAATTGGAATTAATAGGAGAAGCAGCAGCCGAGCTTGCAGTAGGGCCAGGTGTGGCGGGCCCTTGTGAACAGCCAATGGAGAATTGATAAATTCAAATACTGCTGCTTTCTTGCTAGATTGACAAATTTGCCACTATGCCAACCTATAATCACTACATTACCCTAAAAATAGGGTGGGGTATAGTGGGGTGGGGGAATCTAGATTCTCCTTTATGGGTAGTTAAGGGAAAATTGCATTTTTGATCTCAAATTGATTTAATATGTGCAAATGAGTAGTTAACCTTTGTTCACTGACATTTGAATCTACAAGGTTTCAAGTTGTGTGGAACCTTGGTTCCTAGCATACGAATNGCCAATGGAGAATTGATAAATTCAAATACTGCTGCTTTCTTGCTAGATTGACAAATTTGCCACTATGCCAACCTATAATCACTACATTACCCTAAAAATAGAGTGGGGTATAGTGGGGTGGGGGAATCTAGATTCTCCTTTATGGGTAGTTAAGGGAAAATTGCATTTTTGATCTCAAATTGATTTAATATGTGCAAATGAGTAGTTAACCTTTGTTCACTGACATTTGAATCTACAAGGTTTCAAGTTGTGTGGAACCTTGGTTCCTAGCATACGAATTTCGAGTATTAAAAATTTATATGGTTATACTCTTACTTTCGATCAAAATAAGTGTCTTGATTGAAATTGTTAATCCCAATGCAAAGTGAGAGCAATACGGATAGGGTGGGTGAAACCAAACTAAAGGGTGGTCTATGAGGGAAGAGATATACAAAGGGAAGGGGCAAAGCCATCGTTGTCAACACAAGAGCGGAAAAGCGATTTTGATGGATAGTTGCGAGTTGGAGATGAGAGCATTGGGTGGGATATTTCTCTCCTTTTCTTGTTGTTTACTCATTTTAACCCCTTAAAACACAAATCACTTACATTGAATGGAAACAGTTACACCTTCATCACTTTTGAAGCGACACATCGACACCAACCGAACTTCCACATCACTAATTCAAATGGCACAAACCATGAACGATGACCAGGTGTAAAAAAAAAAATTGAACCTCACCTCGAATGAAATGTTAATTGATGACAAGGGGTACTACATTCCTAGCAGGTCGTCAAGAGTGGCCAACTATTTTGGGTAGCTATCTAATGTTATGTGTACACTGAAATCCTAACCCTTCTAAAAGAAAATTTTAACCTTTCAAGTGAGTTGTATTTGCATATGACTCATTAAGTTAGAATCGTAAGTATTATGCCAAATCTACACTTTTATCGGAAAATGATTAGATATCAAAGATACTTAATGTCACAAGTTTTTCCCAAATTGTGTAGACAACATGATATGTCAACACCCCTCACCCTTAACCTAATGTACAAAAAGAGGGGAAAAAAGGGTAGAGACAGAGCCTGCCACGACGTAGGCATCACTGGATAGTGTATCGTCTACAATTTTGCAATCAACCATATAGAAATAGTTAGATTCAGCGTTGTTAACCAAAGTATAAAAATGGATACGAGACATTTGCTAAATATAAAAAAGAAGAAAAAGTGAAAGGGACATGGATCGGCGAGGCACTGCACTCTCAACTCAAAAACTCTATCTAAAATTACTGAATGAAAAAGCAGACTAAGGGTAAGGAAAATAGTACAACTATATCCATTTGTCTTTACACACATAAATTAGAAATTTGACTTGAGTATTAGAGAGTGTACGACTATTATACTACTGCCTGTTTTAACGGTTCTACATTCTATCACTTTCTCTTAGTCTATATATAAATATAGGTGGGCAATGAGATGACTAGGATCTATAGACACGGTGTTACAAGATTGAAATGTTAGAGATTCAAAATGTCAAGAAATGAATATCAAGGACAAGATAACTATAACATCAATATATTAGATACTTTGGCTGCAAATTTCCTAAATCTTTTAATGACACACGGCATAGAGAAATGTAGATTACTGAGTACTTAATTATTCTATTAATTACGTGACACAACACAAGACATTTTTCAATTTCACTATATTATGTTATTAGCTCTCCCCTCGTAGTTATTGTACATGCGATATAGAAATATGATTAGCTATTACTTCTAAATTTAACATTGTTCATTTAAATTTATATTGATAGATACTTTTTCTTCTTTAGAGTATAGGTAAAATACGTTCTTCTTCCTTTACTCTTCCATAATATGGACACCTCAATGAGTTTAACGTTCACTGATTTATGCAAATGATCAATCGATATTTGACTTTATAAATAACGTGGAATTCAGGCTATGTGCAAACTTAGGGAAAAAAAGACACGACACGACAGTTGAAAATGTCATTTACTAAAACGATAGGATATGAAACATTTTGAAAACATTTTAATAGATTATATTTTATTTTTATAAGCATCTGTTTGATAAATTTATAAATGATTTATAAAAGAGAAATAACAATGAGTCCCACGAAATGTATAAATAGTAGTTATGAATATATGATTGAAATTAGTATTTGATTGTCTGAATTTACAAATCATTTATAAATTTGTTTGTCAAATGGAGGCTAAATAAAATATTTAATTAATAAAAAAGATAGTCAACATTGTTTTAAGCTCTAACCACTTGTTAATTTTATTTTAGTGTAAGAATTAAAATATGAACTTTGCAAATTATTTGTTGAAGCTCAAAATTAAAAGTTAATTTCTTAGTAGAAGCCCACAAAGATTCATAATATTGCGTAGTTCTTTGTCCGAGTTTTCAAGTACATTTATTTTTCAAATTTTAAAACGTTTCTAAAATATTTTTGAAGAATTTTAATTTTCAAAACACATATGAAACAGAAACGATAACTTTTATACCTCACGAAACAAGGGCGGAGGGACGAGACCGAGGGTAGCGCCCCAGTTCCGTGAACCCGGAGTGCCAC
>CAIGRK010228107.1:0-17830 GCA_903798315.1 Fraxinus greggii
TGCAATTTTATCTCTTTTATTTAGGGTGTGTTTGACACCCATTTTGAAGAAGACTGTGTTTTAGAATAGTAATTGATGGGAATAATGTGTGGTGAAAATGTAAGGAAATTTTTTGGGTTTATGTATAATATTATTTTATTGATAGAATGTGTGGTTGAAATGATGAATGAGAAATAAATGGATTTCAAACGGGGGCTTATTTTTACTATTTTCTTTTAATTTTTTTATTTAATGAGAAGGATCCGTCTGATCACAATGGAGGGAAGGATGAGTTTTCTTCCATAATCAAAAGTTGGAGATGGATTATGCCAAAAAAGGTTGAGGGTAAATTTTGTTACATTTTTCAAATGTGAGGACGAAAAGTGCAAATTTTCCATTTTAAATTTATTAAATATATGATGTAATAAATATTTAATGCACCACGTGTGACGTGGGTGACAGGCGGAGCCGCTAAGGCGTGACGGTGCGTATTTTAGAAGGGTGGTGGTGGAGTCCAAAAGTGGAGAACATACTTAGCTTTGACATTAAGCCTGCATCATTATGTGAGTACTGTAGGCAGGTATGCTTGTACATAGACTACTGCATAGGTTTATTGCCCAATAGTGGAAGTGTTGATCAATAATTGATTTTCATCACAGCTCTATAGAGTTCATCATTTAAAATCTAATAAAATAGATGATATTGATAGCAAAAATGTATGTAGTGTTATTCAATGAAGTTGTTGAGGAAATGCTGATGCACGAGATGTGTTTTAGTGATTAGAGGTGCGATTTTGATAATACTGATTTTGAGTATATACTTGAGTATTTGAAGAGGATATGGATAACCGTAAAAACTAACAAATATTTAACTCGATGGACAATAGCTCGAAGCATAAAAAAAATGTTCTTATTCAATTTTGACAAAACACTTTTTCATAAACACCTACATGCGCTAGGTTAGTTTATTGCTGAGGTTGAGTTAAAAAATGTAAACAATTGGAAATTATAATCTATTGAAAATTATGAAGTACATAATTATTACATATAGGCGCTTTTTAAATAATGCAATTACACACAGCCAAAAACATCTACAAACTGAGTGCTAAACATAAATAATCAAAATATTCTCAACAAGCCAGCTTATTTTTATAAAGGAATAGTTGCCTGAGTGGCAATTATATGTCCCCAAATTAAGGGGAAAATTCAACACAGAACAATCTCAAATTCATATTTATTCATCTACTCGAGATTCAAAAATTAGGACCTTCTCTGTATTTCCAACTTCTTGGGATTAATAAAAAATCAGTTCATATGAACCCATTCTGCATCAATGCAGCATTTTACTGGCTTTTATAACCCATCTTAAATTTAAGCAGCCAAAAATTGATCTATAATGATTATAAATATGCAAATTGCAAATACTCCAATTACAAAAACNGCAATTATATGTCCCCAAATTAAGGGGAAAATTCAACACAGAACAATCTCAAATTCATATTTATTCATCTACTCGAGATTCAAAAATTAGGACCTTCTCTGTATTTCCAACTTCTTGGGATTAATAAAAAATCAGTTCATATGAACCCATTCTGCATCAATGCAGCATTTTACTGGCTTTTATAACCCATCTTAAATTTAAGCAGCCAAAAATTGATCTATAATGATTATAAATATGCAAATTGCAAATACTCCAATTACAAAAACATCAACGATCATTCATTGACCCACCCGGTGAAACAAAAAGCACAACCCAGTAACCCACGTCATAAAAATCAGATCTTAATTGAAAAGAAGCCCAGATCACAGACTCTTTGTACAGGAAATACATTAATGAGGTTCATTAAACCGAAAAGTCGTATCAAGAAAATCGTGTAACCGAACAGAGCGTGTACCAGTGGCAAAGCCTCTATGGAAAAGAGAGATCCTGAGGTATGAAGCAGCCCTTGATGCCCACAATTTTGAGGCCATGCTTTACAGAACAGAACAGAACCAAAACCCACACTTTGCAATCTTTCAAGTTCGATGCAGTGTCGAGCGCGCACAGAAAACACTATGTTTGCTTCAAAAAATATATTGGTATGGATTAAAATGATTTTAATCAAAGTCAATATCAAATTATCAATATTAATCACATCTTTATTTTATGGGTCCACAACTTTCATACGTTTCAAAAATTTCTATCACAATCTACTAAAAATCTAATTTTAATTCCCACCAAACTCCTCTGAAGTTTGTGCTTAGCTGTCCATTCAAGTAAAATTCTTTTTTCTTTTCTTTTTTATCAATCATACATTTTTTAATAAAATAATATTATAAATAAATTTAAATGTGAGCCATACAGGGCTAATTGCCAATCAATATACATAACAGGCCAGAAATATAAATTTTCTTTTTTGGGGAAGTGGGTTTGTAGGGTAGAAGTAAAATATAAGTACACAACTCTACAAAATGAGACTTGTATGCCCAATAATTTTGGAAATATAAACCCCATATGAATAAAACTGTACACTGTGTTTGGTTAAGATTAAAGATTAATGTTAGTGCTTGTTTGGTAAAACTTTTCTAAAATTTTATCAATTTTTTTAATTCAATTTTAACCGTACATGCTAGTTCTTATCAAAAGATATTGCGTGAAGGAATAATCTAAACTATTTCGAACGACTTTCCACGATTCTTACTCATGTTGCATTTTTATTTTTATTCATTTCTTTTTATTAGACAAGAAGAATACAAAATAATCGAGATTTCATATATGCTTGTTAGAACTTCAAGAAACCTATAAATTTCCAAAATCAATAATAAAATGTTACCGTAACACGACTTGAAACTAATAAAGTTTATATCTACCCTCAAATGCAAATAAGTTGAAATTTACGGCTGATAGAAAAGTAAAATAAAATTTCCACAAATATGGTAGGCATATGTGTGAACCTTGTAAAAGTGGGGTGCCACTAGTCTACATAAAAAATTACAGGGTAGATATGGAAGATCGTTGAAGTAATGAGTAAATAATTATTCAATATAATAAAATAAGGAAGGTGGTGGGTTGATATGTCAACAAACCAATACAATAGAAGTTGGTGAGGCTATGCAATTTTATATTGGAGTATTTTCCTTTTCTAAAGTAACCATTATAAGAATATTATATTCCTAACTCTATGTGGATAGATAAAAAATAAATAAATAAAAATAATTAATTTAAATTTACATAATTGAGTATAAAATGAAGATCCCATGGGGATAGTTCTGAAATGAGCAATAAGACTTGACAAGAAAATTTCTTATTGATGTTACAATATCTGCATCATGCAATCAAAGATCCTTGCTGCCCTGCATGAGTATTGCTTCTTGCCTAATATGATTCCATAAGCCATATCAAGGTGTAATATTCAAAAGTACAGTATAACCGATAATATTTCAGTTTTTTGTCTTCTTTAATCCTATTCAGTCCAATGTATTCCAACGTACCAAACATGCCACGAGTGGCATCCTTCGTAGATGGAGTCGGTCTCAAACCTGCAACACTGTCCCCAGATCTCTGTGCATCGTTCTAATTACAGTCGAAACTTGCTCAATCTGATCTTCACTGGAGCAAGAAGAGAGTAGCACTTTGGCAGTTCCTCCATCTGGATAGCAACCATTATCAATCATCTCTTCAAAAATTTCTATGCATCTTTTGAACTGTTTCTTTCTAGAGTAGGCTCCAAGTCGTGACGTCCAAGTCACCACATCGGGTTTCAATTTCTTGGCAGGAAGTGAAGTAAATAGCTCTTCCATTTTCTCTAAAAATCCTGCTCGTCCATACATATTGATCAAGATATTATATGTACTTATGTCAGCTTCATATGGTCCACTTTCCACTGCAGTTAAAACTTCTTCCATTTTCTCAAACTGGCCTATTCTACCGTACAAGTTCATCATACTATTAAGGACAAAAGTGTCAGGTTTGAGTCCCAATTCATGCATATGGTTCACAATTTCTTCGCATTTTAGCACGTTTCCATTTCTTGAGTGGGCTGATAAAAGTACCATGTGGGATTTCATAGTTGGTTCTATTCCAAGTCGTTGCATTTCATCAAAGACAGACTGTGCATCTAAAACACAAATGAAAAAATTTCTAATCACGATAAGTATAATAGTGAAAGGATTAACGAAGTTCAGCACTAATAAAATTTTCATGTTCATGTTTGTAGAGAAACGTCTGATTCTCACAAAATTTTGGGTCGACTACATGAATCTTTTTCACCACTTTTTATATCCAACATGTACCAAAACATCCAATAAAATTCATATTATTGCAACCACCTCAGTTCTCGACATTTTTGGTCCCTCACTTTTCAAACCTATCATTCTGGGATCACATGGTTTTTATGATGGGGAGTGTTTTACCACCACAAATGCATGCCACAACCATCTAAATCATCATTCCCTTAATTTATCCTCAATAGCGTCACTTCCGCTTGAAGAGCACCTAATGCATGTGATTAGAACTGGTTTGATGAAATGGAGAAGAGTTTCAGAGATAATGCAGTCAAAAGAGAGCTACCAAGTTAGAAGGCTATTCATGCTTTCTGCAGAAATGAGGATGACTTCGCTACTGTGTGGGCATTTTAGAATGAATAAAATTAAGAAACAAGTATATCCCCATTTGAAGTAAACGGGAAAAAAATGCCACATAATAGCCAAGGCATTAATATGGGAGAAATTGGTTTAGTAAAAGCCACGTTTAAAGGCTGATACACAAGGGTTTGAAGCAAGGAAACATGCAGATAAATTGTGTAGCATAGAGAGCATTAAAATAACATCAAATAGAATACCTTAAAGGCTCAAGACTATTTATTATCATTCTTTTACTGAATTAACATATACAGCCAAGAGTTCAAACATAACTGTATTTGACATGTTTTGTCATGTTTTGAGAATTCAGTGTCAAGACACAAAACTATTTTCCGACTCAAGTATAAAGACTACTAATAATTCAGCATTCCTTAAGAAAATTATTGTAAATTGGATTCCAAGAGAGGTAAGTTACCTTCATGGAGACCTGCTCTCCCGTAGGCATCCACCATGATGTTATAAGATGCTCTGTCTGGTTCACAACCCATATGCTGCATGAGAGAAAAGATTTCTGCAGCGCCACTTGGAACACCTGCCCGACTGTTAGGTGAAGTAAGTCAAACTTCGGTCATTTTTACCCACCTCGAAGTAAATTTAATTATCCTAATACATCTTCAAGATGCCTATTATAAACCAAGTCTGAAGATGCTTGGAACAAACCAACTCAAACAAAAGGATAGTTATCTTGGCATCCCGAAAAACCTAAATTCAATTATCCTATAACATCTTCAAGATGCCATATCGCATTCTTTGGTCTGAAAGAATTAGTATTCTTAAGACGCATAGTAACTAAGACATTATATAGTTAAATATGTTCCAGAATATTTTAGTTAATTTGAATTAGTGAAAACATAACTTAGAACCCACACTGAGCATGATAAAGTGACTAGAGAAAATCTATAGAGTCTGAAGCTGCTCTGTCAATTGACCTGTAGGCTTCCATGAGGGCATTATAGGCATACACATCAGGCTCAAGCCCTGCTTCCTGCAGCTGTTCGAAGAATTCTTCAGCTTTTTCACACAGCCCATCTCTTGCAAATGCATTCACGAGAGCAGTGAAAGTACAAATGTTAGGTTTGCATTTTTGGTTTCTCATTTCACAAAACACCTCTAAAGCCATATAGGATTTACCATCCTGCACAGTAAGGAAGAGACAGGTCAAAGAGAGATGATTAACTTCTAAAGATTTAAAACCATAAAATTAAGAATAATAACTATAAGTATTCTGAATCTTGGACAGGATATGCATTTTGTCGTCATTATATAAATGCAGCAGTATTCAATGGACCAACAGCTTATACAAATATAGGCTGCAAACTGTTGAAACATCAAAGGATCTTCAGTCTCAAGTTAATGGACCCAAGGATGTACAATTACTAGGACAAAGTACTTGGAAGAATGTTTAAATTCTCTTTAAGTGGTTAATTACTTAAATGAGATTTTATAATTTATGATGGAATCACCTGACGACGAGTAAAATATATAAAGTAAAGAAAATGATTAAAATCCATTAAGTTGATCAACTATCAATGAAGGACAAACTTGTATCTAAATCACCTTTCCATGTAGGTTGATCACCATTGTGTAAGTATCAGCAGTTGGTTCACACTGCTCCCTCTTCATCCTTTGAAAGATCTCGAGAGCTCTTTGTCCCTTTCTTCCTTTAATTAAGCCATCAATATATGCATTGTATACAACTGTACCTGAAAAGGTTAAATAGATTATGTTTATGTTGAATCTTAAACGAGCTTGGATATAAGGCCAGTTGAAAAAAAAATGTATAGATCATACTTATGTCATTGACTTAACAACTAGACACCACTCCCTTGACGTCACTTGGCAAGGTGCTCCGCCTAAGGTTGGGAAAGGAACTGTACACCTTGTTAGTTTGCAAGAATCTTTAGAAATGAGGTTATATAATATGAATTCAGTTGCAAGAAATAACTATTTATAAATTATACAAGCACATAACTTTAATTGATCAACTAGCTAAATGAAACATAAAAGATGACAATATGAAATATATCACATTTCACCATTCATATATAACTGGATTATGGAAAACTCATGGAAGCATACTCGGGGGAAGGCCATCCTTCTGCATCTCAACAAAGACAGCTTCAGCCTGCTCCAGCAATCCGCATCTACAGTAGGCTTTTAAAAGAAGTGCATAAGTATCTTCAGTTGGGATACATCGAGCTTCAAGGAGTTCAAAATAAGTGGATTCTGCTTTTTTGAAGAGTAATTTCTGGCCATAAGCCTCTATAAGAATATTGTAACAAATCACATCTGGCTTGAAGGAGCTTCTGTGCAATATCCATTCACACATCTGAAAAGGTGCTTCTAGTGTTATTGACTGTGTAACTCATAGGTATATATTCAACAAAAATTTCCTATCCCTGATGGTGAATCATGGATATACAAGAGATGTAGTCATGTAGAGAGTATGTTTAGTTCACCTTTTATTTGGTATTAAAGAGCTATTTTGACTTTGAACATTACTCCTTAAGTGATATCTTCTTTGTTTAGTGCCTTTGCTCAACGAATTATTTAAGATTAGCACACACAATATGCATTGAGACTCATCTAAAAGCATTATAAGTTGTTATTTTCGTCTTAGATGGATTCTGCGAAATGCAATAATAGAAAGGCAAAAAAGGTTGGAAGAGTGTCTGGTGAAATGTTGAGAGGATCTTTGTACAAATTCAGAATGTTTACGTATGTACAGAGGCAAAGTCAAGCTAGAGACAGAATCAAGCATTTAGGAAGACAAACATGATATTGAAAAAGAGGCTTAATCAACACTTTTTAAAGAAGTATTAATGCTTTTATGTCAAATCACAAAAATCAGGGGATATGTGGACAAAGATCGTTGTGCTATGCAAATTTGAAAGCTTTCCAATAGCCAGCAGGGACAAGATCCAACAGTTGTTACTTCAAGACCTATTTCAGAAGTAGTTTTGCAATGTTCACAAAAAATGTTTGAGCCTGATGGAATTGACACTCAAATACCCACTCATGCCCTATCAGTATCATTCTATAGAAAATAATGAGAAGATAGATTAGAGGAAAATTAAAATTCATGTGAGGTCTATACCAGTATGATTGGACTCCATTGTTTATTGAGACGAAGTTGAACAGCTATACTAATTAGGTCGTCCCAAGTGGTATTAGTGAGAGGAAGATTGTCAAGCGATGACCAAATTCTATTTACATCCACTTCCTTCTGTACAAAGTTTAGAATCTGCTGGGCAATGGGGCTCAGCACAGGGAAAATTCCATCAACAAACCCGGATCCGTATTTCCACCCTTGACCACGCAAAGAACCCCCTGTACCATAATGACATTTAGGCATTGGAGTGACAGAATTAGAATGCGCAGAATTTAAATATCAACTAGACATTGTGTTACCCTTTTTTCTTGAAACTTTTTTGTGATTAAAGTGTCTAAATCTCCCGCGCTTGTCAATGAAAAGGCTGTCGCGCTTCCACTTCTCAATAGGTTCATCACTTGCACCTTTGGCTCTACACTTAAACTCTGTATTAAATCTTCTTCGTTCGACCAATATACAAATTGCAGGAATTTTGACAGACAACCTAAATAATTCATCAGAAAAGGTTGAACTTAACACGTAGTCAATCCCGCCACCGAAGTTCAGCATTGGCCTGATGAAATAATGCAAAGTTTGCTCTGGTTAGTGCTTGAAATAAAAATTAAATGAAAATCAATCTATAGCTTTTAACATTTTCTCAATATTATAACAAGAGTTAATGTGCAGCCTCATGAATTATTATTGAACTACAATAAGAAATTTACACATAGGAACTTTCACTACAGAGTCCTCTGGTGATTTCTCCACAAAATCAATTCTTGAAATCAAACTTTTATTATGAAGAGACAACCAGATTAAACTGTGCTGTTTGAAGAATCATTTGTAACTAAAAACATAAATTCGATCTTCATTATAATATATAAGGTAAATAGATAATGTAGAAGGTGTTGAAAATTGAGCTCGCGTCGCATGCAGAAATTAAGAAAGAAGATGAAACTTACATGAATGCGAATGAAAATTGAGCCACTCAATTTGCCTCTTACTTAACAAGAGTGGATAAGTACATGCAATAGATAAATTACCTTAAAATATCTGAAACACATGGAGACAAACACCCACACTCCCATCCACTCCCTCCATTTATCCATTTGGTCTGTCTGGTTCTACTACAGTCTTCTCTGCGCGTCATTTTCTGCGGTGTGAACAAAGTCGTTACACTGAGTCTCACGAGACTCCGTTGTTGAAACAAAGTCGCACTTCAGCTCCTTCGACCTGAATAGTTATAGACCCGACCCGACCCGGTTCAGGTGATTAATACAAAAATTGAAATAGAGATAATTTTAAATTAGAAAGTAATTTATATACCATACAAATATATAAAAGTTTTAAAGCATATTTTGAGATTAAAAAAAACTATATGAAAATAAGATAATACGATACAAATATATTAGTTTACATTTTTTTCCCTTCTATATTCATCGTCATGTTCAGAACTTTTAGTCGTACTAAAATGAGATAGTAAATGATTATTTTCTCTCTTTTAAAAAATATTTAAATGTTTTAAGTAGGAAAATTTTAGTATTCGAGTACTTATAAAAAGTAGGCAACTGCAATTCATGCGTTGAACTAACGAACTTTGAAATGGCTACTGTCCAAATGTCATTGTGCAACAATGACACTAAAATTTTGAAACATGTTTGCTCTTTTGGAAACTAATGTCGTTTTTTTCATTTTCTTTCACACTTTTATTTAGGTTTAGCAAGATTCGATTTGAAATTTTTTTGGCCAATTTTCAGACAAAATCTTTTTTTGAGATTCAGTTTGACTTCAAAAAAATATTCTATCCTGGTGCGGATTGACGAAATATAACTTCTATAAGCTTATTTTGGAAGTCTATAAATAAGTAGTATTCGAATTGGAAGTCTAATAAGTGCTACTAGCGTTAATTGCGGTATTTAAGGATGTTGTCGTACTGTCTACAATCAACTACAAACGCATAAGAAATAATGGGTTATGGGCTTAAGTTTGTGGGCTAAGATAGAGTTATTCTAATGTTAATATGGGCTTAAAACGTTGCCCATGAAATAAGTTCTGACCCTCTTAGCCCATAAAGGAAAAGTTTCAAAATAGCCCACGAAAGTCTCTCTTCTCTATCAAGATTTTAGGGAAATTTTGAGTCTTCAGTTGAATCAGAGCTCTAGATATTTTTCAGTGTATTCGAATTTTCACCATCAAATATTATTTTTGTTTAAGTATCTCAATTTTATTCATTCATTGACGGTTTTAACAATATATTTAATGGTAAAGATGGATTGGACTTGGCGTTTATCAGATTGTGTGCTCTAGAAGGGATCTGCCGCTGGTGAATAAACTGGTGCTGAAGTTTTTTGTTGTTGGTTACTGTTTTTGTTATTTATTTTATCATTATTTTGCTGGAAAATGTGTTTACTTTATGTCTGTATATAATCATAGAGTCTACTTGATTCACCATACTCAACCTCAAATCGTATCTCATGGTGTCCCTTGTATTTCTTCACCTAAGGAGAATCCACCACCAACACATAGCACCCATAACGCTTCTCAATGGTTTTTTCTCCATTCAATTCTGTCACTCTTGCTCCACTCTCACACCCTTGTGCCACGCCCCCGCCATTCCATCTTCCGTTGTTGAAAATGTCCGTTCTTTGGTCTGTGAATCATACTACAATCGACAGCAGAAAACCATATATTTCAATCCGACACTTCCTGTTTTAAATTTGCCTATAAATTCAGAGTTCTTGACACCAGAACAGGCCATAACTGTGGTTGCCTCATTGGCTGATGAGGCTGGTTCTATGGTTGCCTTGAGTTTCTTTTATTGGGCAATTGGGTTCCCGAAATTCAGACACTTTATGAGGTTCTACATAGTCGCGGCCATGTGCTTGATTAAAAATGGCAACTTCGAGAGTACCCATGAAGTATTGCATTGTATGTTGAGAAATTTTGGGGAGATTGGGATGTTGAAGGAGGCTGTCAGCATGGTTCTTGAAATGCAGAGTCAAGGAATGGTTTTGAGTGCTTACACTTTGAACTGTGTGCTGAGCACTGTGAATGAGATGGGTTGTCTTGAGATGGCTGAGAATGTGTTTCATGAAATGTGTGACAGGGGTGTGTGTCCTGATGCTTTAAGTTTTAAGTCCATGGTTGTGGCTTACTGTAGATTGGGCAGAGTTTCTGATGCTGATAGGTGGTTGATAGAGATGTTGACTCGAGGCTTTCTTGTGGACAACGCGACATGTAGTTTGATTATCGATATGTTCTGCAAAAATGGTTGTGAGAACAGAGCATTTTGGATCTTTAATAAGATGGTTGATATTGGCTTGACTCCAAATGTGATTAATTATACTTGTTTGATTGACGGGGTGTGCAAGAGGGGAAGTATCAAGCAAGCATTTGAATTTTTGGAGGAGATGGTTAGGAAAGGTTTGAAGCCTAATGTATATACTCATACGGCTTTGATAGATGGTCTTTGTAAGAAGGGATGGAATGATAAGGCCTTTAGGCTTTTCTTGAAACTTGTTAGGAGTGACTATTACAAACCCAATGTGCAAACTTATACGGCAATGATCACTGGATACTGCAAAGAGAAAAAGTTGAATCGGGCAGAGATGTTGTTCAGCAAAATGCAAGAACAAGGATTGGTTCCTAATAAAAACACCTATGCTATCCTCATTGATGGGTACTGTAAGGTGGGTAATTTCGAACGGGCATACAGTATGATGGACACAATGAGTAGAAATGGTTTAACGCCAAATACTTGTACGTATAATGCAATTGTTGATGGTCTCTTTAAGAGAGGAAGGGCCAATGAGGCTTATAAGTTGCTGAAAAGAGGCTGTAGAAATGGACTCTGCGCTGATAAAATTACATATACCATTCTCATATCTGAGAGCTGCAAGCAGGAGGATACAATGCGAGCTTTAGCACTTCTTAATAAGATGGTAAAAGCTGGGATCACTCCTGACATGCATACTTATACGACTTTGATTGCAGCACTTTCCAAGCAAAAAAGAATAAGGGAGTGTGAGAAAATTTTTGAGGATGCTTCAAATATTGGCCTGGTTCCGACCACTCAAACTTACACAGCCATGATATGTGGGTATTGTCGGGATAAAAACACACGCATGGCCATGAAAGTTTTCCGGACGATGGTTGAATGTGGTTGTGCACCTGATAGTTTTACTTACGGTGCTTTGATTAGTGGACTCTGCAGGGAATTCAAGTTGGATGAGGCCAGAAAACTTTACGAAGAAATGATGGACAAAGGACTTGCCCCTTGTGAAGTTACTCGTCTGACAGTAGCTTATGAGTATTGCAAGAAGGATGAATATTCTACAGCCATCATCCTATTAGAAAAATTAGAGAAAAAGCTATGGATTCGCACAGTTTGTACCTTAATTAGAAAGCTCTCTTGTGAAAAGAAAGTAGGTATGGCTGCTCTGTTTTTCAATAAATTATTAGATAAGGATAAGAATGTGGATCAGGTAACTCTTGCAGCATTCATGACTGCGTGTTATGACAGTAATAACTATGCTCTTATTTCTGATATCTCTGAAAGGACAATGATGAAAACAGGTTAGCTTTTGTTTATTTTTCTATAAATTTTTTGTTGGTACTATTTGTTAACCTCTTAATATCAAAGCATGATTTTTCTCTCTTTTACCTACCTATGGTGCTGAGTAGCTAGTTATTCTTTTTCCTGAGTGAGTAAAATTGATTGTTTCCTGTTCTTTCTGGTGATTTTGGCATCATTACATTTTTCGATAGACTCGTGGGGGAGCCATGGGTTCTATTAAGCTGTTCATTATCTTATTTGTTACAGGGGGACTTGATTGAAGAGTGACGAAGTAATTTGTGACCTGCACTTTAGAGCTGTGACTGGTGATTTAGTTTGTGCTTAGAGCAAGAACTGGTGTCCAGCTAAAAGAGATGTCCTCGTATCCCATGGAGGTGAAATGGTACTGCATGTTCAATTGGAAACTTCTATGGAAGACCAGGTATCCATTTACGCTCAAACTGTGCCAGGTGAATTTACACAAAAGATTGTTCCTTTTTTATTGAGTGGTATATATTCAGAGTGAGGAGATTAGAGCTTCAATGAGGCCAAACATATGCTTTGCACTGTGTTCTTTGGTTTTAGAACTTTGCAACATTGTATTCTTGCCTGATTGTGAGTATTAGATAGAAGGAAAGTCTACAAGACCTAATAAATCTATGGCCTTGGCCTGACCAGTTGCTTGGCTTCAGATAAGTTCACTGGGTTATCCCATGTAGAAAGAATGTGCTTTAAGCATAGCATTGTTGAACTAATGTATTCTACATAGACTATTTTTGTGGACGCTTGCTTTCACGCAGCATTGTAGTTTTGTAACTGTTTAATGAACTAGTTTACAATAACCTGCACGATGGAACTGCTATTAACTAGGACATCCCATATCTTTCTCTACGAGTGTGCACGTATGGATTTAGCCCCACAAATAACTAGTGAATTTTCGCACATTTTTTTGCGAGATTGTCATATGATTTTTGAATATTAAAATTATTGTTCTCAGATGAAGCATATATGTGCATCTTGAAGAGAACAAGATCCTCAATCGTCGAGATAGATACACAATCATGGCTATGAAAGTTCTCGAGACAATGGGTGAATATGGCTGTGCACCTGATAGTCTTATCATTCTTGGATAAGTGGACTCTACAGGGAATCCAAGTTGGATGATGCTAGAAGACTTCACAAATGGTGGACAGAGAACTTTTCCCATGTTAAGTTACTCGGCTGACAATATAGCTTTAGAGTATTTCGAGAAGGATGAATATTCTACGGCCATCATCTTCTTGGCAAGATTAAGAGAAGTTATGGATTCCCACAGTTCTTACCTTGGTTAGAAAGCTTTTTAGTGAAAAGAAAGTAAAAATGGCTGCACTGTTTTTTCGAAAAGTTATTAGATAAGGATCGGAATGTGGAGCGGCCAACTCTTGCAGCATTCATGACTGCATGTAACCTTTATAACTATGCTCTTATTTCTGCAACTGAATTGTCTTCCCTTTTTTTTGAGGGCCAAAACACTTGGTTCCTCCTCTAATGAAGTCTTGACCTGAAGTTTACCATTTCGTAACTACAAAACCAAGATTCAGGTACAATTAATTGAATTCGGAGAAAAGAAATTATGATAGGGAAGACATGACTAGAGTTTAGACAGGAAAGCTTGGCGATTGTTTGCTTCTCTATAGATACGCTCGAATGGAATTGGCTTTATAATTTCTACAATTTTTTCTTTAATTTAAGAACTTGATATTAAAACAGCATATAAACGTAAAAGGCATTATTTTAGAGAATTAGAAACTATGGGGAGTGAGATTGGAAATTCAAAAGAAAGGTAGCGCTGGGTGTAATTTCCACATTAAATAAACGTTCCAAGACGGTAGTTAACCAAAGATACAAGGTAGTGAACAAGTAAAACTGACGCTATTTACAAAGGATATACATAAACCACGTTCAAGTAGAATACATACATGGATAATATGTGACTTTTATATATACAGAGAACAACCACAACACTGACCAATACATGAAGGTTAACCACAACACTGACCAATACATGAAGGTTGCCTATTTTTCCATGACCAGTACCACAGTCCAACGATAGTGAAGGTTCTTTAAGCACCTGCTGAGATAGACATGCCCTTTAACTCGACGTGCTTCTTACCCTTGTGTAGGGGCTGAACAGTAATAGTGGCACGGGCATCTTCCTGCAAGGATTTATCACCTCCAACGCGAGAGACCGATATTGAACCCACCAACGGCTTTTTCTCAGCTCCATTGTCTTGTTCTTCATCTTCTTGGTTTTCCCCAATAATTTCCCAATCCTCTTTAACAGAAGTTACTTGTAAGCCACTTCTTGCTTTGTGACTTTCTACTTCAAACAAGGTAGGTAGAATTACAAAATCGTTAACAGGATTGTAATATGGATCATGGTCTGCCATCAGCCAGTGCTTGAGAATTCTGAACACATGACGATCACAAAGAATTCCACGGTGATCCCCAGGGACTCCGACCCTTGCTTCTGCTTGAAGCCCGTCTGCCTGTAAAAGAAGGTCAATAGAGAAAACCAAGTCAATGCTGGTTCAGTTTCAAAATGTCAAATTTGCAACCATAAGTTAATTATTGTTTTGAATGAATTTACAACGACGTTTATAGTGTTTTTTTTGAAAAAAAATAAAAAAATGATTTAACATTAATTGTAGTTAGGAAAGAAAGGGAATAATGTATGAAATTTAAAGTACTGCCCTGCAGGCATTGAGAAGTGAAGAGAGTGGAGAACATTTAGAAACTCAAATATATATAGTAGCTACAATTTTCCGGGGTCTTCTTTAGAAAATTTTAAAAGCATATCACTCCGGCCAGAGATGATTATATCATTATGTGCTATGCAAAAAGCATATTGCCTCACCAAAATACACTCCCTGATCTTTAATCAGTTCGGCTAAGATCCTATTCCATCTATTTTGTAACTGCTACTTTTCATTTGAGGGTGTCCCAAAAATTTGGTCCATTCTGATCAGTTGAACTGGATTATAGTTTGTATTAGAGTTCAAATATTTCCCTAGTGTACACGATTTCTCATTGCACCCACACAAGACAATTTAAAATTATGCAATCATTGTTGTAGTTATAAGAATTGGTATTTGATAAAGGGGAAAATAGGAAAATACCTCCAATGTCCTTAACAGTAAACATAAAAAGTGAGTTCTCTAATCCCACGTTAAAAATGTTATTGGTCACAACACTATACATAAAAGCGAGTTTTCCAAAATAAGCTAAAATTATGGATAGAAGTAGTAACAGCATACAGATAAAATTATACTTCGAAAATTTATGCAACAAATTTGAAACAAAGTACCTTAGCAGATTCCATTGGAACAGTTCCATCACCATCAACATTTATGTACTTGGCCTAACGTGGAAAAACAGTATTTTAGAACAGTTCTTACAACCTAAGTTTCAGATGTAACGAACATAACATACAATACATAAAACAAATACTAAATAGTTAAACAGAAACCCAGATTAAAAAACACATGAAGTTCTGAAGAAGTGTCTCTGTATATTTATTTTAAGATTCATTTAATAGCTGTACCAGGAGACCAGGTAACTGTTGCAGGTCAGATACAGGTGCATCCTCACTTCCATAACTGCAAAAGAGTATTACCATTTCGTATGAGTTCATCAATCAATACGTTTTGAATGTCATTATATATTTCAGAATTCCAATCAATTTGAGAGCATAAACTTTTTAAGGCTAAAGCAGTACCAAACACTATGAGGCGTTTCGTTATTTGTCCCATAAATATTGTAGAACTTAACATGATTGGGAACCTTAGCGCAGCTCAACAACTTTCGTGTTTCATTAGCCCACTTCAATACGTCCAGATTGAATGGTAAAGAAATATCAGTACCGTCGTAATTAACCTGCAATTACACCACTGTCTATGTAAGACTGCTTGGAAACAAGTATCATAGCAATAGTCAGTAATGCATTAGAAAATCAAATATCAACATGTCAAGTCAAAAACAGATTGACAATAAGTCAAACAGTATTTGGCCGTACTTTAGTTTTCAACTTTTTCCTAAACTAAGAAGATCCGGGAATTTATATCCAACATTGGGATTACCATTACTCATCAAGAGAAGGCAAACTAATAATGACATTCTGACCCTGAGCTCGACACCAAAATGTGATCTCATTATGACATTTATGAACTTCACAAAAAGCATCCAAAAAAAAAAAAAATTTTAAAAAAATCCTATGCACGCAAAGGATTCTATGATACCAAATAAATCAAGGTTTAACTGGTTTTTATTTATCTATATTTTGAATAACTAGCGCCCATAACTCACCTTGTTGCTTGAAAGAGCCTCCATAAATATTGATACAGCTTCTATTGGGGGATAAGACTCTAGCATGATGGTGGAAATTCCATCACTATCAGACATCTCCCTCCAGATTTCCAGAAGTGGAATGTGTTCCCAAGGGAAATCTAGACAGGCCATCAATTCATATATTGATGGGCACTCAATCAGCTGGAAAGAAATTAACAAAGAAAAATGTGAGTGCTTGACACACAAATAAATTGAAGTTGATGATTTCTAATCAATACAAAGCCATTTAACTTTAGTTACAAAAGATAACACAACTTGAGCCAGGAAAATAACATAGTTCCAGGGTAACTGGATTATAAAACACCTTGATAATTTTACGACTCATAATTTTCATGTACAAACAGGTAGACAACATGGTTTTTAAATGAGATTAGAAGTACGTAAAAAAAAAAACTACACAACTCAAGAAAGAATAGCTTATGATGAAGATGCTCATCTGAAGACATCCACTTCTGTTGAGTAAGGGGGGATGGTGTGGTTAATAAATTCTAAGATCTTAGATCAGTAACAGAAGAGGGGAAGGGGAAGGATAGACAGAGAGAGAGAGAGAGGAAGAAAGAGAGCCCTGCAAGCAGGGGATCTCTGTGAGCAGAAATCATCTTCATACCATCTGGTGCATGCTCCATTTTGATATGAAAAAATTCTGTTTCCATCCTTCCACAAATGATGTTCCATTCAAAAGTGCAGAGGTAATATATCCAGGTGCACCTATTAAAATAACAACAGTACCACAATTTTTAGAAGTCAATCATCCAAAGTTTGAAAAAGAATAAATACAATGAAGCCAAACAACACATGGATATGGGTCTTGGTTCCAGTTAAGCAAGCTTATAGAAAAAAAGTTGATATATTGAGTTAAATGAAGCATGGTTAGGGCACAATAACTTTTCTGAATTACAAAAAAAATCCACTTTTTATGCACTGTGTTATACAAATGACATTTGAATGATATTTCCATTTTTGACCCTTAGTTTAGTTCAGATTTTTAAAAACATAATAAAGTAAAGATAGCTGAATGATATTTCCATTTCTGACCCATAGTTTAGTTCAGATTTTTAAAAACATAATAAAGTAACTGTGAAGAATATTATAAAATGTATATAATAAACTTGTTTATATTACAAAATAAAAAACCATATTTATAGAGTTATAAATAACTCTAAAAGGAAAGACTGAATAATAATTATACAATCAACTATT